>JARBER010126258.1:0-11071 GCA_030265075.1 Balanus glandula
AAGGTCACAGGTCAGGTCAAGGTCACGTCGAAGGTCAAATTTGATGTATGTTTTGTTTTGTTACCATATGTTTACTGAAATGCTTTATATTGCCACTATGGTCACACAACTTGTTCTCAAAGGCATAATACATATTACTTATCAGGAAAAATATAATTTTAAGCATAAGGTCAAGGTCAAGGTCAGATCACACAAGGTCACTGATAGTAAAAGGTATACGAATGTCATGTAAAACATGTTTCATGGGTTATTTTGCACGTATAATTCGATAGAATAGACTGAGCTCATGTAAGGTCAAGGTCAGGTCAAGAAAGGTCAAATTTTTAAATTTATTTTTCTTAATAAAAAATGCATGTTTCTGGATCAGGTTTGACTCAGGAGAACAATGGTGACATTTACCTGACTATATCAGGTCATGAAAGCTATACAAAATTAATTTGAAAAAATGACGTCATAAGCTTCATTCACTTGGAGAGCCATAACTCAGCCAAAAAGGAAGACATTGCTTTGAAATTTGGGATTAGTATTGTAACAGCGTAGTTGTGTGACACATATCCCGGGTTTTCAATATAGTAATTTGTAATTTTTTTTTTGGGGGGGGGGGTCAAAATTACTAAATTTTGCAAGTCTGAGACTGCTATCTGATAGATAATTATATGTGATGTCTAATAGCGTTTACGGATAACGAATCGTTGTAAATGGTGATTTTCGACACATTTTCAAGCATTTGTCGTTTTTTAATCGAAAACGGCATGACATGACGTCAATAAATCATTATTTTTTTAACGTTTTTAGATAAATCGTGTTTTGCTTTTGCATAGAGTTGTGAAATTGATTGAAGCAAAGGTACTGAAAATTTGGTGTCGAAATACGAATGCATTTTTGAGTTTTTAGGAAAAAACGGAGGGGGTGCTAATTTTAGCACCCCCCCCCCCCCAGCGGATCAAGGGTTAAGGGACAAGGCATGTTTCTGAACCAATTTTGTCCTATAAAAACAATGATGGCATTTATTTGGCAATATCTAGTAAAAAAAACACAAAAGTGAACTTAAAAAAATGACAGGTAATTACACTAGGGAGCCATAGCCCATAACTCAATTAAAAATATAAATATTGTTTTGAAACTCATTTCGGGCATGGTACCCATTCACTTCTCCGCATTTATTTCTACCCATGACTTTAATCCCGCTTTGTGAATATTCTAAAAATAATTGTTTTTGACACTTCTTTTGATTTTTAGGGGTCAAAATAAGCCAAAGCTGGATAATCTGAGACCATTGTTGCAAACAGCATTTTTTGCTGTCTAATGTTCTTTATGATTTACAATTTGCTTAAAAAGGCGATGTCTACAAATTTTTGAACAATTATCGTTTTGGCATAAAAAAACGGAATGACATGACATCACTAAAACGTGATTTTGTCCACAGCTTTCAAGCGCCATGTTTTATTTTGTATGCAAAGGCGAAATTAATAAGAGCAAGGGTACTGCAAATTGTGTATTGATACACATACGCGTTTTTGAGTTAGCACACTTTTAGCACACACCTCCAGCTCCCCCAGCAGGTCAAGGTTAAATATTAATATAGATGAGAAGGCAAATTAAAAGATCATTCAAAACAAGTGGTAAATGTTCATTGTTCATGCACATTATTTCTAGTGACCTTGGTTAATTGGTAGGTAATAGGTATGTGTCTCTGCTAATCTATATTTTTCAACTGTTATGGTATGATGTTTTGATGTTGTTACACCAAACAGTTTTATCTCCAGACTTTTCATAATATCAGAATGTAACCAATGCATCAGTATGTCCTGTATTCTGATCACATGAAATGTCCAAATTTCAGCTGTGTTGTGCTTGGTCGATTTATCGTGCCTTATTTATACTCTTGTTTCAGCATGTACGTGTTAATATCAAAATCATGTTAACATTGAAAAATATCCTTGATGTAAGCATTCATGAAATATACTTAAACAGAACATTGGAATGAATATTTCATTCTGAAAATTTATTGATTTTTGCTAACATGCCAGAATAGCTAGGAAGATATCATCAAACAAAAGTTAAAAATAATGCCTGTACCAAGCAAGAGACTGGCTGAATACTTCTTTATCTGTGGCATAAATTATTCTAAAGGACTGCAGAATGACACAGTCGCAGGTAAGATTGCAGTAGTTAGTGGTCCAGACAGGGGCTTGTCATCACTGTAGCCGTCATAGGGTCGAAAGTGACATCACTAAATCACACATAGTGGGGTATCGACATTTAATTTGTCGCGACCCTTTTAACGTTACCGAGGGAGAAAGTATATTTATCTCTTCGCTGTCAAAATAGAAGTGACCTTCGAGTAAATTGTATTCAGATGATTTATATATCTTGTATTGGTTTTCTTGTAGGGCATTTGTATACAAATCGGCTGGATTAAACTATATTTATGTTTGTTTGCAGTACTCCAGCCACTGGTTTACTATGTCAGTTGTGTTCCTGAGACCAGTTGTGTGTGATGTTACCCTTGTTGCCTGAATGTCCTGCTGACACAGCCGGCCCCCTGTCTGCGTCTCCTCAGCGGACAGCAGTTTGCAGCAGGGGCCGCTGGAGAGGTCCTACACGGCCGACATCCTGGGACACTACCCGGAGGCACGCGCCGAGCCCGTCTTCGATCCCGACGCCACGCGGATGGTGAGCGGCTAACGCTGGGGTTTTCCTCCGTTCCTGTAACCTTTGCTCAGTTTGCTGAACAATACACACAGATATGAAGGCTGCTGGTTTCTTTCCGATTCTATTTTGTTTTCGTTGCATATTCATGTACCCTCCAGTCGCGAAGAGACGGTGTCGTATGTGTGTGCCGTCTTTCCCATCTGGCACTGCCCTGGGGCTTGCGCCTTGCAGTTCCGTATGTGATGTATGTGTGTGACGTATGCACTATGCACTGTGCACGTGACGTATGTGTTTGACGTATGTGCGTGTGACGTATGCTGACGTGTGTGCCGTTTTTCGCAGCTGGCGCTGCCCCGGGGCCTGCAGTTCCGCACGCAGAAGCACGGCCTGTCTCCGGCGTTCCACAGCTTCATCATCACGCGGGAGGACGGCAGCAGGCTGTACGGCTTCGCCTACACCTTCTTCGAGCGCGTCGAGGACCGGGCGACTTGTGACACGATGCACACGCTGCAGGTACGCCCACCTCCCCTCTGTCTGTCCGGGGGGGGGGGGGGAGGGGAGAGGTGTTTGAGGGATGAGACTGTAAACCACACTTACATCGTCATTCAGCATCCTCTATGCCAGATTGCCAGACGTATGCCATGGCGTAACGTAAGTAATAGACTCTCTGGGCTGAAGGTTTGCGATCATTTCAGGGCTGCTCCAAGATCAGGGCTTAGGTCGACCTATTACAAGCGTTTTGACATGGAAAGAGTGGTGGCAACTGTCAGTGCGTACTGCTTTGTCACCGACTGCCCGTATGCTGCCATCAGTGTTCAGCACCGCGACCAAACTATGATATGTCGGTGTGCCGTGTGGCTGCCCTGCTGACCCGCGCTATACCCCCGTCTCAGTCCCAGTACCTGGCAGAGATGTCCAGCGCCAACACCTCTCAGCAGCAGCAGACTTCACGCTCACTGCCGCGCCACTTCAAGCTGGCCACCAAGCTGACGACCCACGCGCAAAGCTACTACGACGTCAACAAGGACCAGCTGTACGTGTGCAAGTGCATCGGCCTGCTGATGGGTCAGCCGTACCTGCAGGTGGCGCGCGCCTTTCTCTATCGACTGTACAGGTACGCTCGCTCGCCGCTGGGTCCTACAGGTACGCTCCCTCGCTCGAGGCTAGGTCCAGTGGAATGCACTCAGTTTATATGAGAAGTTACTTAGGAGACAGAATGCCGGAATGGGTTTTAGGAGAGGTGATCGGTGATTTCACAAAGACGGAAATTTCAAATGTTTCACACGTTTGTTGTTGATGAGTTGTTTAAAGTATAAGTACTTGCAAATACACGAAATGCGAGTCGTATATTGTCATACAACATCGTCGTAGATCTGAGATTGAGACAAAAATGTATCTGTTCAAGAGCTTCAGATTCTAAACCTTTGCCAGGCCGTTCAGTGTCACACTATGTACACCCCCTCCCCCCCCCCTCCTCAGACACTCACGGTCTCCGAGCAGCGTCCTGCCGCTGGAGTCTTACGTCTGTCAGCTGCTGTTCGGCGTCACGGTGCCGCCGCCCGGCCGCAGCGTGCGTCTCTCTCTGCTGGGCGCCGACACCGTGCTGCAGCGGCCCACCGTGGCCGAGCTGCCAGTCTTCGAGTACCCGATCCGCCAGCTGTTCTCCACCGTCGGGGTGGAGAAGGTGATACAGATCGTGTCCTGTCTCCTGCTGGAGCATCAGATCGTGCTGTATGCGCATGGTGAGTGGGGAGGGCAGGGGCGTGTGGGTGGGGCGTGGGGTGGGGGTGGGGTGGGGTGTTGCATTGTCTGGGTTGTGGGGTGGCATGGGAGAGGGCTGAACGAGACATGTTTGTCTCATTGATGTGTGTATAGCGGGTTTCGTTTGGTGGAGGTTTGCTTCCATCTGTGTGCCTTTGATTAAGTCGGTGATGGTGAAGGTATTGGTCGTTGAATGCTCTTGCCTTGGGTATTGCGCCCTCAAATGTGTGTGTTGATTGCGCGGGATGCTTCTTATCCAGCTATCTGCATCAGTGTGTTTGTGTTTATCTGGTGTTTGCTGTGCTGGACGGTATGGCGTCGGTCCTGATCTGGTTCAAGCCAGTTCTGTCCGGTATCCGGCCCCGGTTCGACCCGCTGCTGCGCGGCCTCCGACTCTAGCCTACCTCCCCTTCCTCCGCCGCCGTCGCCGTGTTTCAGACCCGTACCGGCTGATGCTGGTGGCCGAGGCGCTCTGCTCGCTGCTGTTCCCCTTCAGCTGGCCGCACGTCTACGTGCCGGTGCTGCCCGCCTCCCTGGCGCACTTCCTGGACGCGCCCGTGCCCTACCTGATGGGACTGACGCACGGCGCCAGCCGGCCCAAGCAGGAGGACGGAGCGGTCAGTCGGGTGGAGTGAGGACACGGGGAGGACTTAAGGGTGGAGCGGTCAGTCGGGGAGAAATGAGGGCATTGGGAGGACTGACCGGTCAGTCGGGAGGAATGAAGACATTGGGTGGACTGACCGGTCAGTCGGGAGGAATGAGGACATTGGAAGGACTATGGTGGAGTGATCAAGGGGAGGAATGGGGACATTAGGAGGAGTAGAATTATATGACGGAGTGGTAGTAGTGATTAGTGAGGACTGACTTCGTCCCAGAAGAAGTGGTCAGTGCGGATGAATGAGGACGGAGTGTTCAGAGGGAAGGGATGAGGACTAGAAGACGGACCTGCCAGTGGGGAGGGCGACTAAAAGAGGGAGCAGCCCGTAGACGATCTGTCTGCCAGTTGTTTGAGTGACCGTGCGTCGTGGTATCCAATATCCACACGAATTGCAGGCTGGTCCGTGCACCACAGTTCACCGCCTGGAAAACAGTCTGCATGCTAGTGACAAACTTAAGAAGTAACTATGTGGCGAATATAGTCTTAATCCGTGTGGCAGTGTGGTGAACAGCATGAAGACATGACTGGGTGCTTTGTTTTCAACGCTGTACTGCTCAGTGCATGCAATTCGTTTTACTCGTTTTAGATTGTGTATCCTTTCGTAGCAATGACTAAAGCCTCAATCTCGTTATTAAACATCGTTATTGAGAAGACCGACGTCATGTAACCGCAGACGGGTCGACGAGCTCTAACCCTAAATCTCACCAATGCCGAGAAGGCGAGGCGTCTGTAGCTCTCTCCTCTTCCACGCGTTGCTATGTTGCTTGCTGTCCCTGCGTGTGCGTTTGCTGACCCGGGTCAGTTCACATAGACACCAGTGTAGGGTGTAGTGAGCTGCCTGTGTCGCCCCGGACCCGTCAGTCTGACCTCTCCCGTCCCGGCGCGACCTCAGGCGAACGCGTGCGTGCTGGACCTGGAGAGCGACGTGCTGCTGCTGCCGGAGGAGCTGCCGCAGTTCCCCAGCCGGCAGGAGCTGGTGCTGGAGCTGACCGAGACGCTGGCCAGGTTCAACGTGCACACCCAGCACCTGGACAGGTGGGAGACTGTGGAGACGGACGGCACATAGACAGGTGGGAGGCGGAGACGGACACTTACTGCTCGGATCGAGCGAGCCACTGTCGACTGTGTACTGGATTGGTCGCTGCTGGTCCAGGAGAACATGTTTTGATAGACGCCATAGATGATAGATGATAGATGCCAGATGCCAGATGCCAGATGCCAGATGCCCAGTCACGCTGCGTTCGTGTCTGTCACGCAAAGAAAGTGATGAGCTTGGTTGGTTAATCTAGTATTTGTTGACGCTGACTTCATTATAGCTGCGTAATTTTATCGGCTTGGCGCTTAGTTGCTTTGTAATGAGTAATGACAGCAGTGTAAGATGTTCCACAGGTGCTGTGGCTGACACTCCATGCTGTAACTGACAGCTGTAACTAGTACTTTAACTGACCAGCTGTAACTGACACTCCGTGCTGTAACTAACACCACGTGTTCTGACCAACTGGGCGTGTCTGGCGGGGCAGGAACTGTAACGAGCGCACGCGGTCTGCCGGCACGGCCGAGCGCCGGCCGCGCCGCCGGAAACCCTCCTGGACGGAGCCGGAGAGCTCGGGGCCGCCCGCGGCGCCGGCGGACAGCGGACCGGCCGCCCCCGCCCCCGCCCCCGCCTCCTCCGCGGCGGCGGCCAACTCTGAGATGTACCCCGGCCAGTCGGAGAGTATGCGGCGCATCACACAGCTGGTTCGAGACGCAGGTCGGTACCGGCCCTTCATCGTGACGTCACCCGGGAGCAGATTTCCTTTGCCCCGTTCGATCGCGTTTTAAAAGCACGAACTTTACGGAAGGATGACGGAATAAGTTTAACACAAATCAAAAACCATCTATTCGTCGTATTTGGCTATTCTTATTGGGCTATGCTAACATATAACAAATTATTGTTGCCAACTACTGCACGCCGTTACACTGGCTCTCATTTCTCCCTAATGGGTAAACCTATTATCAGTAAAGGTATTTTGAGTACCGGCGGCCGCTGCCGCCGCCCTGTCCGGCTCCCGTGGGAGACGCTTTATGCGACGGCTGGCTCGGGCTACTGTGTGTGTATTCAGGGTTGTAGGACTGCTTTGAAGCCGGAGTTCTGAGTGGAAAGTTCAACCGTAAAGTAACTGCAGAGAGTGAAAAGGTCAGCCTCAAAAGATCATAAAACGCAGCTTTTTCCAAATTCGCACATCATACTGAGCTATACAATTGACAACGCTTTTCTAACTTTTTTCCGCAGGTTAGTATTATCATGATTAGTGTCATTGTTAGGGTCACGGTTACCCATTACATATTGGTGTGGAAAAATCACAGTTAAACTGGTAGAACAGTGCCTAAATATTACGTATAGGGTGACCTTTTCCACCCACTCGTTACAATCCTGGGGCACTTTGTGTATGCATACCACCGGAATATGTTTTGTGAATGGCAATCATTGGTGTTTTTCAAGGCCTGACTTTGGGATGTGACCTTCGTTGCCGCGCCCTGGAATCTTGATATCAAAGGACTGCATTCTGCTTGAGACATACTGGCTGCAAGTGAATGTACAATTATGTTATCCTGGCTAAGCCATTTTAGTCTGGAGCTGATTGCAGAGCTACAGTCAACTCAAGGCTAAAATCCGCCCGGCGCCGCGTCCCGCCCACCGCGCTCTGTGGTTAGCGAAAGTGTGACCGTTTATATCACCGCTGTTATTCTGTCGACAGGCCTCGATATGGAAAAGCTGTCATTGAAGTCCTCTCGAAGACTCTCCGAGGACGAACAGTACATCGAGGATCAGAAGTGCAATAACGCCATACGAGAGATCTTCCTCAACCGATTCGTGCACATATTTCACACTTACGAGCATTTCGTCATCCAACCGGATCAGGTAGACGTGGCGTATTTAAGTAGGAGGTTGTGCTAGAGTTCCATTTGGGAAATTACATTTCAAAGTTAAAACCACCTGTAAGTCGTGTGACAAATAACAAGCTTACCATATCAGTAGTTGGCACCAATATTAATTATCTAATGACATTTCTGCACAAGTTGTAGCCAATATGTAACGCCTACCATCGCCGCGCTCTTTAACGCCACATTCATCATCATCGCCATCCAATGTGGCCAAAATCACAGAGTTGGAGGGGGGGGGGGGAGAGGCCAAAACAAAGTAATGTTTCCAGATGAGTTATTATGAAATGTAAGGTATGTAGCTGAAATACATTACAATTTTAGCCTAATAGTCATGTTTTTAGACATATACTCCTATTGTATTGCAAGATATATGATCAAGCAAGCAATTCTTGCATCCTTCATTCCCCTAAATCTGTGAATTTAGCCCATGTCACCATCGTGATCACCATCATCTCCGCGCAGGACATGGAGTCTTGGCTGTACAACCGTGAATCGATGCAGAACTTCGACAAGGTGACGTTCCTGTCGGACCAGCCGCAGCAGGACCTGCCGTTCCTCTCCCGCTTCATCGAGACGCAGATGTTCTGCTCGATGATCGACAACAAGATTCTGTCCAACTGGGGAGAGGTGGACCCCGCGCTCAGGGTGTTCGACTCTCGCATCAGACGCATCAAGTGAGTGGCAAGTGACAACACGGAGAGGCGAGCGAACATGTGGTAAATGACGTGATAGATGTTTGGCAAGGAAGACATGTGACCACCATACTGCTGGTTTAAAATATAAAATGCCTTATATATGCTTTAAATATTTAAAATACTTCTTGTGATCTCCGATCACTTTTCCTAACGCCGTCCTGACTGTACAAGCGTCTCAGGTCAGATCAGTTCACCAACTGTCACCGGCACCCATCCCCACCCCTTCCACCACCACCCGTCAGGTCACCAGTCACCACCTGTCAGTGACAGGCTGTCACCATCACCCCCCCCCCCGGCAGGTCGGAGAGTGAGGGTCTGGTCCGCACGCCGTCCTACGAGCGCTGCCGCACCATCGCGGAGACGGAGCGTATCCTGGAGCGGCGGCTGCGCTCTCCGGAGCTGGAGGCGCCGCCGCCGCCGCCGCTCACCGCGCCCGCCGACGGCCGCAGCTCACTGAGCGGCCGCTTCCCCCGGCTGGACGCGGCGCTGGTGGCCGCGGGGGCCGCCGAACAGGAGGGGTGAGTAGGGGAGGGGAAAGGAGGGGTGAGTGGGGGGGGGACAGGAGGGGTGAGTGGGGGGACGGGCAGGAGGGGTGAGTGGGGGGACGGGCAGGAGGGGTGAGTGGGGGGGGGGGGCAGGAGGGGTGAGTGGTGAGAGTGCGGTGGTGCCCAGGACCAGGGGCGGTATGGCGGAGTGGTAGAATTACGACACACGGACCGTCTCAGTCGGTAGCCGGGATCATAGAGATCGTAGTATTATGTATATACGACAGCTATGGTCGGGATGATATTGACCTGGCCCAGCCCGGGGCTCGATACGGGTGGGCCGGCGAGGGGTTGGGATGTGGCTGGCCGTGTAACCTGGACGTGTTTCTGGGGGAAGGGAAGAGCCAGAGCTGCCGGATGCCTGTTTGTTTGACCCGCTTGGTGTTGGAAGTCCCGCCGCCCTGGAGAGCAACTGGAGTCTGGTATTACTCCCAGCTGTCAGACGTGTTGGGGGTGTTTTCCTTCTGTGTGTTTGATGCCGGGGGCTCTTCGACGTGTTTGTCTGTCCTATACTATAGCTCGGACTCTGACTCTGACCTCTGACCTCTGACCTCAGAGACTGTGACTAGGGATCGCCTTCGCCCCTACTTAGCCAGGGGTCCGTTTGCAGATCTGACTCTGGCCTTGACTTTGACCGTGATTCTGACCTTGACTCTGATCTTGGCTCTGACCGTGATTCTGACCTTGACTCTGAGCTTGACGTCTGACTCTGACCTTGACTCTGACTCTGACTATGACCTTGACTCTGCCTCTGACTCGCCAGGGACGGTGACGAGGAGTCGGCGACGACGCTGCGCCGCCGGGAGCGTCAGCGGGTGATCTCGGAGGCCCGCCAGCAGCTGCAGAGCTCGGCGCCGCTGATCGCCAACACCTCGCTCGCCGCCATGAGGGAGAACAACTGGAAATTCGTGGAACAGGCGCTCAAGGTATGCCCTTGTGACGCTCTGGGCTGCACTTTCAATGATCCGAGACGAGACGAGCTGTAGCCCATCAAACCGTCACGCGGTTCGCCTGTGAATAGTTTTGTTAGCTGAGTAGCGGGCGAAATGTGATATTCTGTTTGAACAATAACTACGAAGCACGCAGTTCATACGTGCTGCTCGTACGTGCTTACGCTCGTATGCTTACGCTGTTACGCTCCACTATTTCGCAACTTTGTGTTAACCGGCTTCCGTTCTGTCTCACGCTTCGGTCCTTTACACGCCATTGGGCCGGGGAGGGGGGGGGAGGGGGGAGACATCCCCTCAGGCTTTTTTCTATAACAAAAACATACAGCGGTATGAACGTAATTGCTCCCGGTACCTTCCCCGGCATCAATTTGACGTCCTGTGTGCATACAAAATCTATTTCGCCGTTTAAAAAGGATATAGCGATTTTAGTGACGTCACTACACGTGATTTTTCCCGAAAACCAGTGAAGCTTTAACATATCGTACATATGTCATCTGTTTTGATCTATGAAGCAAAACAGAATACGTAAACGTCATAATATTGCAGATGTCAAGGGCTACATTATGTGTGTCTCGATTTTGTGAAAACGTTGGCTTTGACCCCAAAAGTTGCAAATCAATTTTTGGATTTGAGAAAAATTGCTGCCAGATCCAGAATTGTCAACAACAAAACCTGGAATATTAATGTCAGTAAACCAAATACGAACAATATCTAATGCAAATTTCTAAGTAGTGTATCTCTATGTGACTAAGTTATGGCACCATGAGTTACTAACTTTATGACGTCATTTTTAAAATCATTTTTTGGTTCCTTTTGGGACTTTCATGTGCAAAATATAGTCTACCACAGTATTACTTTGATCAAATAGAATGCCATGGCTTG
>JARBER010126369.1:0-11070 GCA_030265075.1 Balanus glandula
TCATTTGTCCGGGCTCGAGCCGCGCACCGTGCGACCGCGGCACCTCTCACACCTAAACAGAGCGATCGGCGCCAGTAATCCGCCGGCGCACGGCGGCTAAACCAACAGAGGGGGCGCGGGGCCGCCGCCTCCTGTGTGCCCCGCACCATTGTATCGGCGATCGGGCGTACAGAATCGGCGGCTGCCGCGCCGCGCCGTACATCAATAGGTGTGACGAGCGCACCGGAACGGCGCGGCCGCACCGCTCAATGCTGCCACCACGCAGGAGAGGGGAAGAAAGGTGGAGGCGGAGGCCGACGGGACAGGCGCGGCTCTGGGGAGCCCGGCGGAGACCCCCTGGTGGCAGGGACAGGAGGGCGTGAAGGACAGATGAGGGGCGTGAGCGGGACCGGCGTGAGGACGAAGCGCGACGGACCAGATCGAGACTCAGTGATAGATCGCCCGTGACGAGCGAACGCTCTATTAGAGAGCGTTCGTTCGTCTGGGAGAGCGAGAACCCGAGTCGGGCTGAGCGACTAGGCCATGCACCATGCAGACTGTTGCAGATCATTTCAAACCACCGCGCTGCACGCGACGAAAGGTTGTTTATACGGCGCGCAATCGTCCGTCGACGTAACAGCGTTTCCTGTCTGCGGAGGCTTTGATCAGAGCGAGGGGACCGACGCCTCGCTGCGCCTCAGAGCTGACCGACACTGCTAAAACAACACTGCTGTACAACTTCGATCTGGCGAGCGTGCTGACATCGACGGGGGTTACCAAACCTCTGCTGCGCTTGATCTCCGATCCACAAAGGGATCACTTGAGGTGCCAGCCGCCTCGGAGTTCGGTCGGACACCGGCCTGAGCCGGCCGCGGCAGCGGCAGCAGCAGCGGTGGCACTGCAGCGGATCAGTGGCGGCGGCCGAGCCTTGGTGTGAATCTGGGCCAGGAACTCACGCCAGCCGCGTCTGATGGCTCGCTGACCCGGCTTCCTGACCGCGCCGCCATGACCGGCCGAAACCGGCCCGACCTCCGACCCGACCTCCGCCGCGTCAGTCACGTCACACCGCGCCGTGACGTCACTGGCCGTGATGCGGCGGCGGCGTGACGGACGCCACAAAGCCGGCTGAGCCTCCGCTGCCGCCTCCGCCGCCTCCGCATCCGAGCCGGCCGGGATGACAATCCCCGGCACTGCGGGCGACGCGGAGAAGTGTGAGAACCGGGCGTCCGGCGAGCTGACCCGGTCGTGGCGCGGCCACAGTGGGAGGCGCCGAGGAGACACGACGACGCGTGATGACGCGTCACATCCGAGAGCGATGGTGCTGTCCGGCGCGGCGGCTCCGTGGGCCGACTCAGCCAGATAATTCCCACCATTATCGCTCGTTTGCAGATGGCTTCTGTGAGGCAATACACGGTGAAAACAATTTATTTGATGTTTAACGAAGCGGATCGGTGTGCCCCGTAGGCAATACTCAGCGCGGGGTCAGGCGGAAAGTGAGGTGGTACGCCACTGCTTTGATTTACGTGGCCTCCTCTCGTTGTGTAACGTTGTACTAGCGCTCTTTTTAGCCGCGGGAGCAGCGTAATCCGTTGTTGGCCGGCCGTTTGTCCGGATTATTTCCGCCGCGTGACGCTGACGTCTAATTCGCAGCGGCGGCGGCGACCACCGCGGACGATTGTCCCCTGTCATGTCGCGCTCAGCGGGCCGTGTCAGCCCGAGTGCAGCTTTGGAACACGGCTCGCCCGGCGTACGCCTTAATTTCCGGCGCTCCGGCACTCCGGCGCGTCCTGCGCTCGGAATAACGCAGGCGGCAACAAAGCCGAGAGGAGGGCGGTGGTGTGTCCGGCAGGGCAGCGGGTGGCGCCGGCGACTTTCTGAGACGGGGTGCCGGGGCGTGACTCGCAGTGGCGCGCGGTGACTCGCACCTCACGGCGACCGTTTCCCATTCACTGCCGAGCCACACTGCACGCAGCGGAAAAACGCCTCGGCAAACGCCCTACGAAAGCCCAGCGCGCCGCGCGGCATTCAGAAAAACGCGGTCAGAGCCGTGACAAAAAGTCAGTTCCGGGGATGACGACTGGCCGGTGGCAGAGGCGCCGCGCGCGCGTCCACCGCCTCCGCCTCCGCCTCTGACGGACGCCTCCGCCGGCCTCCGACAGCGGACACGCCCAGCGCAGCCGCCGCCGTCAGCCCGGTACACTGACCCACAAACGCTCAGGGTGATGGTTAGCTTTAATTACCGGCGTAAACGCTCCGACCGACAGCGGCGGTGGAGGCGCGATACGCCGTGCCGAGACGCACTCGACGGCGTCAATCCCGCCCGAATAGATGAATATCTCGGGCTAACGGTGATTGGAGTTAGTGCACGCCGGCGCACCACACGCCCGTTAATCTTCAGCATCTGGGTCATCTTGCATGCATAAGCGTACGCGCGCGGTCGTCGCGCCCGGCGCTGGGGGCGGCGCTCGTCCAGGAGCGCGCGCGCAGGGCCGTTAGGTCGTGGGCGGCCGGGTCGTAACAGCGCCGACTGCGGCCAGGCGCGGGGTCGTCGGCAGCCGAGCGCGGCCGGCGTGGTTAGGCGTGACGCGGAGGAGGCGAACGGGAGGCGCGTGAACGTGCGATGGGCGTGGTAAGGTGGCGTGCTGAGATCGGGTAACATGAGAGGCTGCGGGGTGTGAAGTTTAGAGGGTTGCGTGTCGAATATGAACTGCGAGGAAACCGACATGGGCTCCGTCTTGGTAGGCGAATCGTATCGAAACGAGCTGTGAAGAGGTAGTCGTGGCACTGCGTACGCGTGAGTCCGTGAAGATGACACCCGCTGATGTAATCGGGTCAAACCGCGAGCGGCCCGACCCGCGGCGGCACTGCGGTCGGGCGTTCGACCCCGTGAAACCGCCACAACCGCGCCGCAACCGCCGCGACCGCGCCGCGAGTGCCGCTTCCTCGACTGGTGCCGGGTGACCCAGCCGGGCACGCTTCGAAGAGCTGAGGCTGCTGGCAGCGCCACGTGACCCGGAGGTCCGGCGGTCCGTCACTGATAACTCCGTCACCACACTGCATCGAGAACTGCGCCTCCTTCATTCAGAGAAAGATTCAGTCAAGTCCACCGGTGACAATTCACATGTCCTTCAGAGAGTTATACACCATTTTTCGGTCATGTTTCGCCTCGGAGAAGCCCGCCGTTCGGCCATGTCAGCTGCTGCCGGCGCTGCCAGCCCTGACAGCCGGTCAGTTACGAGCGCTGCCAAATGGCCATGTCTGCTGCACGCCAACGCCGCTGGCGGCGCAATCAAGCAGAATTCCGGCGCTGCAGGGAGATGGTCCGCCAGATAGCGGTGCTGGGAGATGAATGGAGGAAAACTGACCCCGGCAAACTGGCTTCAAACAGGCAAAATACACGCGAAAATTCCCAGAAAGATCTGTGCGCCGTGGGTTGCCGTGAGGTACACCAGACGGCTGCTGGAACTGACGACTCAGCGGTGCTGAGTTGTGACAGTTTGTGTTGTAATCCGGGGCCGCGGTGGACAACACTGCGGCCGCCAGCGGCGCGGCTGCGGCTGCGCTGTTTACCGAGCAGTGTCGACAGTCCCGCCGCCGCCGGCACCGCGCCGCCGCCGCCGCCGCAGACGCTCTGTTTACGTCACGTCGCGACTGCGCCACTCTCGCCGCCGGACGGCTTTCAGCAGGTGGCGCCGCGTCGTCAGAGGGTTGGCTGCGCCGGTGACGGAGCGGAGAACGGCGAACTGCGCCGAGCAAACACACCGCGCCGGACTAATGTACGGAGCGAGGCGGGAGGACGTCGGGAGACTGTGGACTCTGGGTGGATGAGTTGGAGCTGCGAGGTAGGCTGAGAGGAGCGTTCAAGCGAAGCACAGACGTTTCAAGACGGAGGCGGACAGGAGTCACCCAGCTGATGGACATGTAACAGACAGATGGTAGTCTCGGGAGGAGCGAACCCGGCGGCTAAAAGAAGAACAGGACCCTAACCGCTGGTACCATTTCATTATACGAAGACCTAACGGATGGTACCGTTTCATTAGACGTGACAGTTCTTCGGCCAGCCGGCTGGTTCCGCCCTCGCGGGTTCCCGGTTCCGCCCTCGTGGGTTCCCGGTTCCGTCTGAAGTGAGGTGGCTGTGGGCCGTTCAGGAGCGGGAGCCGCGCTGGCTGAGGTCACCGTGTTCGGGCACGTTCAAAGCTGTGCGCCGCGTCCCGGGGGGCGCGTCCGTCCTCACTCCAGCCCGCTGTTATCTTCCGGCGGACACCTCGGTAAACAGCGGGCTGCAGTCGGCCCACCCGGGCCCGCCAGAATGTCACGCCTTCAGGTGAATCACGACCAGTGTATACAGCGCCGCCGGGTATCAAAACACAGCCGCGGAGTGGTGCGGCTCGCTTCAAAACGCTGGACGAAGATAAAGCTCAGTTCAGCTCAAAACACTGTGCAAAGTTCGGCGGTGGTGCTCGATAGTTATCAGCAGTAATCGGGTTGTGTTTAGATGATTGCTGTTCAATTCCTGGAATCTGTTCTCCGAAAATGTGATCCGGAGTTTCTTGTTACTAACTAGCTATCGCTAACAAATAACCACCCAGGCAACCGCCTATACTTACAGATCTGAGATTCCTTCCACACACCATATCGCACCTTGACAGCACGCCTGACAATTACACCGCGCCCTTCAGAAACACACTCGGCATATTAGCATTCTGACTGCTAAAACACGGGTTACATTTCCTCTTCAAACAAAGGTCGCCAGGTCTCACGGCGGGGAGTATCTGAGGAATTCCGCGTCGGCAGCAGCTTCAACGCCGCCGCCGTTCCAACGCTGTTATTTACCCGGCATGAGGCCCATTACCCGATCGGGCCGGGTAAAATTAGCACCGCTCCGTCGCGCCGCGCCGCGCGGCCCGCTCACGAGGTAAAGTAGCCCTTTGGCCGGCAAATTGCCGGGCTGTAACAGCGAAGATTAGGGCTGGCTGGGTGCCGGCAGGTAGCCGGGCGCCGATCAGAGGACGCGCGACACCTGCTCAGTGCTCAGTCAGGACCGAGGCGGATCGCACGGGGACGGCGGACAGCGACACCTGATGGTCGGATCCGATCTGTCCACCGACAGCGCGGAACAAATCGACCCCGGGCGGACGGGACACCGACCGTGCGGTGACAGTAGAGCGGCTGGCGATGGGAGGGGCTTTAAGAAGACTGGAGCGGGAATGGGAGAGACTTGGGGAAACTTGGGGAAGCATACAAGGGGACTGGAGGGGACTGGCACGGTGATAGGACGGACTGAAGGGTCGCTGGTGTGTCATGCTTCGTAGTCCCGCGGCCATGAGTCTGACGAAGACATGTAGCTACACAGATGTGCGGATGTTACATGTTGCGATACACGCAGCGGGCATGTACTGCACAATGGTAGCAGTTTACCACTGTGACATGTAACAATGCTCACTGTACTCGGTTTGCGAGGCCTTATGCATTTGAAACAGACCGTCATTGTTATGTCACCATGCGGGAAACCCTCGCTGAATATCTGATTCGAAAACATTTCCACCACCATATACTTAACTCCACCGTCTTCCAGCCCAAGATTGTCGTCTTGCGTCGCTAATGAGACTGAAATGAGCTCTTTAGATACGGCCGTCATAATTTCTGACCATTTGGGACGGCACCGCCGTCCGCTCAGCGGTAACGACATCCCCTTCTGGCCACCTGTTGCGTCATTATCTCGGCGCGGGCGGCCAAACAACAGGTGGTGACGGTTCCGGACAGCGGTCACCCACACTGCACGGTTGTCACCGGCCCTTGGAGGCGCTCCTCCTCTCTTCCGAGCTGCTCCTCCTCTCCTCCGCACCGCTCCTCCTCTCATCGCCGCCTTGCTGGCCGGCCATGGCGGCGGTGGCGGCGGTGGCGGCGGTGACTCCTCAGCGGCACATGCTCGCTACTTGCTCACAGTCTGATTACACCATGATTGTACAACAATTCGCAACACTCTTACACCTAGAGTGCGCCAATGTGTCATCTGCCGGATCTTGTCGTATGACGGGCTCTGTGGCCTGTCGACAGCGGATAGCCGTAGCTGGAAGCGGTGCTTTGATCGACCATGCCGTCAAGTATATCGCCATGTAGGGTGTCGGACGAACCTCGTGTGACATCTCTGCATGTGACCAGAGGCGGCCAGGCGAGCATGTCATCGCCGTCTGACACCCCGAGGCCGTACAAACGACCCCCCGCCGCAGTAAGCCACTTAATGCGTCTCCACCGGTGTCAGGAAGCCAAACAGTGCCGGCGGCAGCACGCGTCGCAATATGACCGCATGAGAGAACATCGGAGCCAGGTGCAAAGGGAAACGCCCTGGGGAACGTCCCCTCCCCGAGCGGGGTCAGCGACCGCCCCCGCCTGCTTCCGAGGCTCGCTGGAGCCTTCCCATCGGGCAGCGGACCGAAGCGGGCCGGACCGACCAGAACGGATCAGGACGGACTGGACGGACCAGAGCGGACGGGACCAGAGGGGATCGGACCAGAACTCAGAACAGAGCGGACGGTACGCTCCATTGGACCACGGCAGCTAGGAATCAATTTATTGCAATTAGCCATGTGTGAGGACTGAGGACCAAGGATGCAGTCGGCGACGATGTGTTATCAGCGAGTCATAATTCAGCGCGCTGTTGGTCGGCTTCAATAGACCGTGGATTGCATCCATCACAATTATGAACCTCTTACCGGACTTGTTCCCACATATGTCTGCCCTCATTTTAGTTTGTCCGCGCGAGGTGGTGCGGCCGACCTGCGGTGGGTCTGGGATTCAGCCAGTGATTTGCCACCGTTTGAGGGCAGGGCGCAGAGGTCACTGTTATTGTTCTGATCGAAAAAAGGTCGCTCTGCCATACTGGAACTCAAAAGTCCTTCACACAGCTCCCATCATTGTGGTGCAATTATCTCCAGGCCGTTTAATGTAATTGTAGACCATCATCTGCAGAAAATGGCCAGAGTGGCTGGAAGAGACCACACATTTCCGACCCGTTCCACTTGCCCTAACAGCGTCCGCCGGTGTGGGTGGTTCTCAAGCCGTGCCGAGATTCCAGCGGCCGCAGGAGCGGAAGTGCGATATGGGAAGGGCGGGACTGAAGTCGTTTTAGCAAAAAAATACTCGGTCCGCAGGTATTCACAATGGCCCTGAAGTTGTGCGTTCACGACATCCGAACACGCCAAAGTGTCGTCAGTGTCGCGCACTTTTTCCCCGCAACACTGGCAAAAACTCGAGATGCCGGCTGGAGAGGTGCTCCGACCGGACAGCTCAGTCGAGCAAAAATCCCAGCATCACAAGAGCTCGTCATGTGACGAAGACCGATCATCCGCAGAGAATGAGGCAAAATTGGTCATGAAGTCGCCACAATGGGCAGCGCGGAAAAATGCTCGGTGATTTGTCCTAAAAAGTCGGCAGGTGAAGCGGGCCGTTGGGAGAGATCGGAGCGGCCGTTTGGAGATGGGTGAGATGTGCGGCCCGGGTGCACCCCGGACGCGGAGAGGAGAACCAGGCGTGGGAGGGACTGGGAGCGAGCTGGGGGCGCCGCCAGTCGACCTGACCGATGTCCGGTAATCGGACGGCGCCGAGCGGCGGCTGATGGTTTAATTGGCGCGTGCTGGCGGAGGCTGTTCGTCACGCGCAGGCCTGGTCCGCCGCTGATGGATACGGAGACGCCCCGATCTGCACAGCGCGAGGGGGCAGAGGAGAGGGAAGGGAGAGAGCTTCGACCTCTGGGCAAGATTGCTCGCTCTCGAATCGACGGTTCCTTTGGTCAGGGTGCCCTGAGTTTGAAGCCTCTTGAAAATCAAGCAAGCCTACCAACCCGCACAAAGTTATGTTTGTTAACGACTAATTGAGTATGTTTAAAACTACTCAAAACGATACATGTTAAAGACATTTCTTTTATATCTAGTATTTGCTTTTACAATGAACAAAATAGGTAGTTACGTAGTCTCGTACTTAAACTCGTTGCAAGCTGCAGGTGAAATACTGGGGAATGTGTGACAAATCGGGTGGCTGACAAATACCAATGTTTCAACGCTTATTTTTATCCGGTACAGTCACCCACACATCCGGCCGGCGAAGCATTTCCCTTGCGTTACATGGATTGCGATTTTTCCTTATTTAGCAGCAGTGATCCTCCGGTCTGTGGTAATCTGGAGAACTGAATCATCCGCACCGAAGACGTTCAAAGCGGCCGCCGGTAAAATACACACCTGCGTGGGAGCTGAACTCTTATTTATTGGCCCTGAATCGGTGAGCGGCCAGGGTGTGTCGTGCCAAGCCACTTCTTTCGCGGCGTTCGATGGCGCTGATAGCGGCGGCGTCGGCGGCGGACGCGGCGCAGATTATACAGAATGTGGCGCAGCTATATCCGGAGCTGGAATAGAGCGCCGCCCACTGCCACAGAACATGACAAATGGCCCATTGAGCCGCGAGCCGGGACAGAGGAGGGGAGGACCGGGGACGGCTGCACGGCGACCGAGAAGAATGCGGGCACTCCATTTGAAATAATAACACCTAAACGATGTCGCAATCAAGCAATCTCTCCATCTTAATGAGCTGCATTTTGTAACATATTTGAGTACACGCACGCTAAATCACGCTCTTTTATGTTGACTTCTCGACATAAAAGACGCGATAAAACGGGCGAACAATCGGTTGTCAGCACAGCACAGCACAAAGGCTAGAGATACCAGACGAACAAAAAACAAAGAGGGGGAGGTTTTTACGCAGAGTGTACAGTGCATGCCACTCCAAATTACCCGCATGATGGATGTATATGCAAATCTCCCCACGGCTTTCATTCCGAATCACATCAGACGGATTGGATATGAACTAAAGCATTCATCACAGTTCTCGTAGAATCTCCACGGCGCCTTGTTGCCCGGCATATTGATGACCTCCCCGTCGCGCGGGTCGGCGGCGGCTCAGCCAGAACATAAACGCTGCAGCGCATCACTGTCTACACGGTAATTACAGTTTGGTTCTGCGGTAACCCCCGAGTGACGGCCGTCACAGCCACGGGTCCCTGCAGTCAGCGCAAGTAAAGCCGTGTCCAGTTCTGTTTACAGCGCCGACCGCAGCGGAACAAGTCCTATCATCTCTGCAGCGACCAATAAACTCACCCACTCTGGACGGTTATCCCACGTCTTCACCACGTTGTTTATCGCCTCTCGATCGGCCACGCGACCTGACCGACCCGTCCGCGATCCCTCAGCAACCCTTCACACCGCCGAGCCGAGCCGATCGTCGAGTTGTCGCCAGGCCGCCGCCGAGCTGCCGCCGAGCTGCCGCGCTGGGCGTACAAGCTGCAGACAGCGCTAATTTTACGGACCATCAGCAGCTCGACAAGTGTCTGACAGCGCTCGGCAGGCCACGCGCGGAGCCGAGGGGACTCTGGGTCGAGCATGCGCCCACCGTACGTCCGCCGTACGTCCGCCGAACGTTCGCCGTACGTTCGCCCGCCGTGCGCGGGACATGCACCGTCCGATGACGGTTCGATCAAAGCGGCGCCGATTTCGGGCCGGACACGCGAGCCGGCCGTTAGGGACCGAGTCGGAGATAGCGGCGCGATCGGAACACGCTGATCAGCCGCGGGATGCTGCGGCACCGGCGGCGCGCACAGATCGCAGACCATCTCCAGAGGCGGCGAGAGGCTGCTGCTGTGTGAAGCATGACCCCAATCACGGCCACTACAGGGCGCAAATTGAGCTATTCCATGGACTTATGCTAATGTTTATGGAGGACTATCGGCTACTATCGGCGGCTAGAGTGAGCTGGGTTGGGAAGTTGAGTTGGAAGCGACCGGCTGTGGTCACTGGAAGTCGTTACCGCCACTAGGGTTCCTCGTCACCCTCCATCCTCGCCTACAAGGCTCACCCTTTCCCTTCATACCTTGCCGAGCTCGGTGTCCTCATTTGAAGTCCTCCCTCCATGCCGCCCCCGGCCGCCAACTCCTCGCCGATCGCTAATGACGGGGTTGCCCTCCCAGCGGCGACCCTCCTTACCATTACCTGGCCGGCCCAGATTAAACGAGCGCCGCATACGGACCGACGCAGGTCACGTGACCGATGGGACCGTGTCACTGGCGGGGTACGAGGGGCACCCCGCACCCCCGCATCCCAACCGCCGTCGGCAGCCAACTCTTTGTCCCACCGGCTCATCGAGCCAGTAATTAGCATATCATTAACACTCGCTCGGCGGCGGTTTGCGCAGTTTTTCCATAAACAGCAGGCTGTAATTTGCAACTAAGAGCCGTGGCGAACAGTAAAATCCTGGCCTAATTTCGTTAATTTCCGTTCCGTGAAGGAGCCCGTTTGAATGAGGCGGCGGCGGTGGCGGCGGGTCGGGTTGCTTCGCTCGGCTGACCCGCCAGGTCAACAGGTGCTGGGCGGACACATTTATAACCGTGCCGCCGCGGCGGGACCGCCCCCGCACTGAGCGGCCGCCGCGGCCCGGCCACAGGTCGGTCATGTGACCGCCGCCGTGAGTCGCCCCACAGGGCGGCCGTGGGTCACGTGACTGCGGCCGCGGTCACGTGGTGGGTGGCGGGACTATCTGAGAAGTCATCAGCCTGGTCACGGTGCCAGCTACTGGAGCTCGCAAGACCGCATGGAGGAAGTATCATTAGCTAGAAACTTCCAAGATCTGTAGAATGGATTCCAGGACAGCAGTTATCAGCCAGACTACTGACAATTTTATCATATATTTTATCTGCTTCCCTTCGATTGATGTAATTAAATTGTTTGATGTGCGAGGTTATGCCGAGCCACATGTAATGAAATGAGTTTCATCATGCACCGCGGGGAGCACTTCTCACTTCTCACTGCCGCCGCTGGAATGTCGCCAGTTCAGTTATCTGTCGCCAGTTCAGCTACCCTTACGTCTCTGAGGCCGGTGCTGTGATGAACACTCACCAGAGGGCAGACACAGGGTCGTCAGAGGGCAGACTGAGGGTCACCAGAGGGCAGACTGAGGGTCGCCAGAGGGCAGACTGAGGGTCACCAGAGGGCAGACTGAGGGTCACCAGAGGGCAGACTGAGGGTCGCCAGAGGGCAGACTGAGGGTCGC
>JARBER010126480.1:0-11069 GCA_030265075.1 Balanus glandula
GCTTCGTTTGTAAGTTATTGCGAAAAAGCCGGAGGGGGGGCGTTTTTCGCCCCCCCCCCAGCCAATGGCGGGTTAACGTTGGCGACGCTGACGACAGGGACTTTGACCTATTTATGAATTTGATGACGGTGCAGATGCGATCAGTGACTGAAATACCCTAAAAATGAGCGGATAATTATAGCTCTCTTTCTCTTTCACCTCTCTCCTGGGTAACAGTTGGTAAGTCATCACATTATCTCAATGGCTGATTTGTGGTTTGTTTGTGGAAATACGTAGGTAGATTACAGGTTATCATAGCATTAAATAAAATACAAATATGCCTCTAGAAAGCATAATTTAGGTAGAACTGATTAGGCGAACATAGATACGAAAAAAGTACAGTAAACAAACTCATGTGTGCATTATAGTTATAATTGAAGTCGAGGCTAGCCTCTCACTCACGCATGTTCAAGCCTTTCATTCACGCAGCCCCCAGCCTCGCTACGCCCGCCACGTTCGCCAGCGGCAGCTTAATTGGCACCGCGCAGAGCTGACCGGGTCACGGCCGGTGGGCGGAGTCAGACTGGGCCAGCCCGAGTGTGGTTGGCTAGCCCTCTTACCCAATGAGGAGCTTAATAGGTGTAGCCTCTATGCAGGTGGTAAACCGTGTAACTAATACGAGTCAATGGCAAGTACTGTAAATTTCTTTTTTTTTGTTAACAGACTACATTGACAGAAATTGGTGCCTGGGCTGAAATAGGCTGTGCGAAAATTTGAAAGGTATCGCCAAAAAAAACGAGGTCTCACGGGGTCTGAAGCCCATAGTAGTTTATTATACACCTTCAGTTTAACATTAGGTTTCGGCTCACCCTGTATAACAATGTAAATGTAATCATATTATGTTTTCCACAAATGTCGGTAATGCATCGATGTTTGACGCGGCAGTAGTTACGGTAATGGACTTACTCTGATGTTTTTCCTTTGATTATTATTAATAAAAAGTAATACTTGTCATTCACTCTTTTGAGTATTTTTTGAAGACTAGTAGCTGATGCAAAACCCAAAGATCCCTCTTTAATTACAATTGGTCGACGTTCTTCTGACGCTTATAAAGTGCACTGAATATAATCTGCAGTTGCTGCATATTGAACATAGTCGTATGCGACGCTAGTGCGTATACACTTGCAAGTAAGCATATCACCACATTGTGTGCCTCTTTGTGACACTCCCACATCCCTGAGGCTCTTTTCTCGCTATGATCACATTATCTGTCTCTAATCCCGTTATGACTCATCGCAGCGTCATCCTCCTCACCTGTCGCCCGCCGCAGGGTCGGTGTCGCGGCCGATCAGACTCCGATCGCGTGCTGTCACCGTGACATCCCGGTGTGACGAGGTCATCCGTTACCGCCCCGCCGTCACATGAGGTCCTGTGTTCCGATGGGAGGTCGCGTGAACGCTAAAGACACGATGCAAGAAAGAAGTAAGAAAAGATAAGCGTTGGGAACTCAAGGAAGGCATTGCAATTAGCCCAAACTTTGAAAGGGGCACATGTATGCATACATGGCGGCCTCCCACCCACAGACTGAATCCAACTATGTTTTTGCCACGTTCTGACATCAGCAGAAGTCTGAAGAAAACCCTGACATATGTCATAGACCCCGAAAATGAGTCCGATTCGTTTCTGATGCTTAAACGAAGTTGTATAAAGAGATTTAGAAACGGAAAAATAGCACTTAGCTGACAAAGCGAAGGCTGGAAGGGCTAGGAGTAAAGAAAGTTATGGTGATTCTAGAAATGTTAAGGCAGCTTGTACCACCAGAAACAAACTAATAGGATTCGTATTTGCCCTGCTAAAATCATGGGTGTGTGCAAAAAGCTGTGAGGCTTTATGTATGGGCTCATTGACAGTTAATGTGTCCGTCGGGAGCTGAACCGGCTTGGTGAGAAAAGCTGCCAATGAGTCAGGTCAAAACCAAAAGACAGAAAACTTATTAATTCCTATCTGTTTGTCCCTTCAAAGATATAATTATAGACCCTAGAAGAGGGATGAATCAACGCCGAGTGGGTAATTTATGTGTGGCTCTGTGACATTCAGTTTAGGAATTACATGAATATGAAATTTGTCTCAATTTTGAGTGCTGATCCTTCGTAAGTGTTAAATTCATGTATCGCTGAGTGGCGTGCCTCGTGCAGCACAATGATGCCCATTTAGGTAAGCTTCGTGGTGACTATGACCGATGGTTCCGTCATTGTCATAACTTGTTCTCAATTAATTGATTACGCCTGCGTAGACACTGAAAAGATAAAAAAGAAATCGGTAGAGTCTGGCGCAGCATTGACTGACAAGTAGCAACTGATGAAAGAAACCACTGCTCGCAACTTTGAAACAACTGCAATTGAAAACACTTGACGAGGGAAAGTTGTTGATGGAATTGTTCGTCCCAGAATGTCTCAAATGTTGGGAAGATTGTCTTGTTTACGACAGACTCATGTGACAGACTCATGCTTTAAGAGATGGCGAGATCGAGAATGTCCCCGTTTTAGCGAAATAGTTGCACGTAGTTGGCAAGCAACCAAGGCTTGTAGAACAGGAATATTATATGAATTTAAAGCACAAAGCAAACACAATACTTCAAACCGGATTGTCCGGTCTTATGACGTCCTTAACCGATTTTCTCCTCAGTAATTTGAATACAATGATGTCACCATCGGCCCCGACATTCAAACTCTAACAGCGATTGTGCTGCACGTTTGTGGCACCCAGCATCCAGAACATAACCACTATATGCCACATAAAGACCTCACCCTCAACCTGTCCTGGCTTCTGGGAGCTCGCGCGCCGCCCGAGCCGCGCCCACCCCTCTCGTCGGTCCATCCACTCTGCGATCGACTGGCGGCGACTCGCCTGCAGTCGGACCCTTCCAGTCGAGCGGTTCACCACAAAGACGGCGGCGGTGACGCGCCGATCACGCCCGATTGTGCCGCCCGCCGCCGGCTCCAGGCTTTTTGTCCGCCTCGGGCGTGATTGGAACGCCCCTCTCCCCCATTCCTGGACCTCGACGCCCCGCCCGCCGCGCTCGCGGCGCTTTGTTGCGCGCTGCAACACGGTCAGACTGCTGCTGAGAGCCGCTGCAATACGGTCAGACTGCTGCTGAGAGCCGCTGCAATACGGTCCGACTGCTGCTGAGAGCCGCTGCAATACGGTCAGACTGCTGCTGAGAGCCGCTGCAATACGGTCAGACTGCTGCTGAGAGCCGCTGCGATACGGTCAGACTGCTGCTGAGAGCCGCTGCAATACGGTCAGACTGCTGCTGAGAGCCGCTGCAATACGGTCAGACTGTTGCCGAGGGCCGTCTGTCGGCGGCGGCATCCTCGCTAGCGGCCTTTGCGAACGCAGCGCGGTGATCTGGGGTGACAAATGGCAAAAAACTGATCACAATCGACCTAGTGCGCCATTGATCTGGACGCAGTGGTCGACGGGGCGATGCGTGTCACCAAGCGAGACTCACTGCCTTTTTACGGGGCGGATCTACGCCGGCGCGACACAAAAGCGGCCTGAGCTCGCTGATGGTTATGCGGGGGTGGCGGCCGGAGGTCTGCGGTGACGGGGGATGGAAGCTCTGATGGCAGAGTCGTGTCCCAGACGGGGATTGCCCTGGCCTGCCGTGGCTCGTCCGCCGCGCTGTGTGGACGGTTATGACTCCGTCGAAATGGAGCAGTCCTGCCAGGAGATAAAATGCACGTGCTGTAGCGTTTTTCATAAAGCTATTTTACAACGATGGTAGGCTGTAGGTTGTAAATTATATTTCTTAGCTGTATTTTAATGAGTGATGCGCGCGTCCTACGTCGGTGTACTGTGTGCGGTCGACTGTGCGGGCCGGCCGTGATTGACCGCACACCGTACACTGACTAAGAATGCGCGTATCACTCATTAAAATACAGTTAAAAAATCAAATTCAAAGCCTACAACCTGCAACCGTTGTAAAATAGCTTTACGAAAAGGGCTACAGGTCCTGTGGTGACTGCCGTTGGCGGTACTCGTGAATGTCGGGGCTACTCGGCCGAGGCCTGGGACTTCTTGCCCGAGACGCCTGGTCATCAGATCAGTGCCACTGTCGTGGGCATTGTACTGGGCAATACGGTGTGGTTATAGAGGCAATTAACGGAGCTGTGCCGCGGAGCAGGTCAGAGTGATAACGCGGCTCCAGGGAAGAGAGACGCAGAGGTTACTATGTACTCGCCGTGACCGGACCCATGGGGATCGGGACGGGAAATAAGGTCTCCAGGGGAATGTTTAGAGTTATGGCAATGTTGCCATTGGCTAGCAGGAGCTAGGCAACATACCAAAGCTTTCACCACGTAGATCACTGATCGGCTGTTCAGATCGACGCCAAAACACACAATGGAGAGGTGAAAACATAGACGAAAACTTGTCATGTGATTAAGGAAACGTGTTCACACTAAGTATGTACATGAATCGTGTACTGAAGGTGATTGAAAGAACGTACTAGGACGGCGGGATACTGATATTTATTGTTATTACTGAAATTCTCTGGACGATAAAGATCTCTCATAACTTGGCATTACACCATCCCTATGAGAGTATCGAAATGCGTGCTTCCGAGTGATGAGCAGATTTTTTTTTGCGGGGACACCGTTCAAGCACGGACTGCTTCTACATGATTTAGACAATTACGTTTTAGAACATGGTAATTTCTTGCAAAGAATGTTAGCACTATCACGCCAGAGTTAGCTCCTGATTCTCCCGAAAAATGCTTGACCTTGCGACATTTGCATAATAATGAAAACTCTCAAAACAATTTTGCATGTGAAAGAACGTTCACGCTCGTGAAACGAGGTAGAAAACTTTAAAAGCTTCCTGGTGATTTTCTTTTTAAAAAATCGTACATCTCGTAGCGTGAAAGTAGGACATATCACTTCAGTTCAGTCGCTTTAATTTCATCTTCCTCTTAATTGCTGGTAATGTGTATAAAAAGCCTCTTAATTCATATTGGAATGTGTGGTGCCAATTGACTTGTGGTTTTGTCTCCGTTTTCTTTGTCTCCAATAATATAGAAACACGCATTTCATCCCACTCTTTCGCTTGCTTCTTCCGCTTCGACTAGTGTCTTCTCGATTACTTCTTTTGTCTTCTATTCGCCTGTTCCTTTGTCCTAGGAATATTCCATTTTGCATTCTCCATTCGATGCTACTACAACTCTAGGCAATATCGAGCCGAGCATATTGCAAGAGTGACACTTCTCCAAAAGGATACAGACGCCGTAAGTGGAGAGTGTGAGGTACTTGAGCGGCCTTTCCGCTTCCATCGCAACTTGGCGATATTGAAAACCTCCCTTTACTGTCGCCGATGCTTCGCTGACGGCAGAGCGGAGTGACGTCACCGAAAAACTGGGTGGAAGATAAGGGATACGTACGATATTACGGTCTTCTGCGTCATTCCATGTCTACATTGTCCTTTTGAGTACATTGTACAATGTACATTGTTATTAAGTACGTTGTCTAGTCTAACCTACTAGATAGCCTAAAATATGAGAATGTTCTTCGCATTGCTAAATTAGTTTTTGAAGTCGACAGGTAGTTTCGTTGCCAGCTCAGCTGATAAGTTGCCTTGAAACAATGAGTATGGACAATGAGCATACTCCGGTGCTCATAACGATTGGCACGTCACTGATCAGGGTATAGATACGCACCGCAGTCGGTACTGCTACACGACTCCGGATATTCGAGCACTTACCGTAACATCGATATGCCTGGCCGCAGCATTGCCGGAGCGTATAAAAGAACGCATTAATGTCGTTGTAATGAGTAATGGTTGGATTACTTCATCAATGAATTTCAGCATAATTTTCACTACAGGATGTGAGAATTTGCATTATGTTGGTTTACTCATGATTAACCTGAGAACACTGAACACTGAACACACCCCACCATGGCCTGCCCTGTCTGACCGTGTCGTGTCTGACCGTGTTGTGTCTGATCGTGTCTGACCGTGTCCTGTCTGACCGTGTCTGACCGTGTCTGACCGTGTCTGACTGTGTCGTGTCTGACCGTGCCCTGTCTGACCGTGTCGTGTCTGACCGTGCCGTGTCTGACCGTGCCGTGTCTGACCGTGCCGTGTCTGACCGTGTTGACAGGTGCTGGATGGAGGAGGCCTACACGTGGCTCCTCTCCGCCCCTGTTGTCGCCTCGATGGCGGCCAACTTTATCTTCTTGATTCGCATCGTCTGGATCCTGGTGCGGAAACTGCGCGCCGCCCCAGGTCAGTGAATCAGTGACCCGACCCAGCACAGTGACCCGTGTATGGTCAGTGATCCGACCCTGTCCAGTGACCCGTGTGAGGTCAGTGACCCGACCCAGCCGTGACCCGTGTGAGGTATGTGACCCGACCCAGTCCAGTGACCCGTGTAAGGTCAGTGACCCCCACTCAGCCCAGTGACCGTGTAATGTCAGTGACCCCCACTCAGCCCAGTGACCGTGTAATGTCAGTGACCCCCACTCAGCCCAGTGACCCGTGGGAGGTCAGTGACTTGCGCTGGATGACCAGCGCACGGTGCCTCACTATGCGACAAACCGGAGATCCGTGCTGCCACGTGGCTTGCGAATAGCTGCCATGCAGCTGGTGTCTGATATCTGGTGACGGCATTGCCAGATTTAATCTCTATTAGCCGGCTACAAGTCGGTCTTATAGCGGCTGTAAATTGCGTCTTTGCCGCTCTATAGTGCCTCTCTGAACAGGTGTCGGCACTGCCAGTAGTGACGCCTTCACAAGCCGAGAGGTCCGAGCTGAAATAGGGCTGTATAAACAGTTCAATATGGCGCCAACAGCAACAGACATGGCCTTGCAGCTATTTTCAGCGGTGTTAGCGGGCTATTTTATGTGCTTGTTCTATCACGGTGCACGGGTAAATAATGAAAGTGACCAGCACCCTTGCGGAAGCCTCGCTTCTGAGCTGGAAATGTATTCAATTCACACATTCATAAAAAGAAGACGCGATGCTAGTGTTTCACTGATTCGTTTTCGTAATGCCAAGGATGGTTGCTATAGCGTGTGTTATATCAACATACGTCATACCGTGACGACCAGTGTTCCGCGCATCAACGAACAAATTTGGTCTACACCAAATCCGGCATTGCTTTTCGGTGTATTCAAAATATTTTCGCATTTACTTACTATCCTCAACAATCAACAAATCGCATTTTCACGATTAATTTTTGCGCTATGATAACTTTTTAAAATAATATCATTTTAACATGTTTTGGTAAGCAAGCTACAATATTAATTTGTACGTGAATTTTGTTTTGCTATCGATGTTCCTAATGTTATTCATGTGTAGAAAAAAATATATGTAAAAGTTCGTTTCGAAACTTGTTAACCAAAGCATTTCAAATTGTATTATCCTACAAAGTTATCCTTACATCGCAAAAATCAATTAAAAAAACGGCTAATTTTATATAAAAAGCAAAGTAGCAATTAGCTTATGCACTTAACGGCAGTCCCTGGATGCTACCGTCATTAAAAAGCAATTTTCATAATGATTTATTTAAATTACCGTATTAGGATAGGATTTCGAATAGCTTTTGTATCTGGCTGTAGTGTATACTGGGTGGGCCGTAAAAAACGTTCCCATATTTAGTCATACTTCTCAGTAGAGTTCTACACGGTTGCACTTTTCCACAGCCTACCCACCCACCAGCCATGGCCCCACAACCACAGCTGGCCACAGCCGTGGCCAAAGGTGAACAGCCAGCCGTTGGCCGCCCTGAGTAGATTTTCCAGAAAGTAATAGCAAAACGAATAAAACACAAGCATTCGGAAGTTATCGTTGTTGAGTTAGGACGCGTACCTTCTTGGTTCAAGCGTCCAGGAACACTTCGTTAAATAGCGTCATTTCGCAGGTTCCAATATATTGGTGCATTTTTTAATACATCTAGGCAGACCACAGCCACATCTGTAGCCACAGCCATGATCTAGAGATTTTCTGGCCCGCCTCACCCCGTTAGCCATAGGGTACGGCCAGCCATGGGGATAGCCGCCCCGTGTAGAACTCTACTTCTCAGTAATTATATCATATATTCTTGTGAAAATCTGACCATGTATAGCTTGAGCATTTGTATATGTGTATACCAATAGAACTGTTAAGTTACACAACCTACCCTATACAATATATCCGTAAATAGAATGGGACAAATTTCATGTTTTTCTACGGTCCTTTGTGTTTCTCGCTGCTTCAATATCGATGATTAAGCAAATGCTCTCACTTGAAATGAACATCACAATATAATGCCATTGCTGCCACGTGGAAGGACGCATCCCTAGAAACTATCCATGGTAGTATCCTCCGGTGGAAAATGTGCCTGTACACGGGGGCTCGTGCAGAGGGAGACCGCCATCACACACCAGTACAAATAAACCGGCAGACGGAATAAAACGTGCTTAAGCACTTTCAACCAAAAGGGCTGTAAAATAGAAAGCTTGGGTTGGATGTAGCTTAAAATTGTCCTGCACCATCTCGAAGTTTAAAGTTTTTCGTCAATGTTTTAATTCAATTTAAACGCATTAGCTGAGAGCAAACGGTTCGTTTGAATGGTTCAGAGGGATCGAGCTGCGGGAGATATACCACTCGAAAGCTGAGCCCACGGGGAATCTAGCGATGTAATTCTACAAAATATGTTGAAAGCCTTTTTCTGTAAATCGGCATTTTGTCCGAGTTCGCGCCTCATTCATTTTACAAGGGCTATCGCGTATAATATGTTGAAGATGCAGACAAATCACACGTCTACCGTTTCGCCATGCTCTGCACAACAAGGTGTCATAAAATAAAAAAGCCATTAGATGATTTGTGTGGTTTTACGGCTCCATCAAAGCCAAGCGCTCCCGCTATCGGCGCTAAGGCGCACTTCTACCCGCGCTTCACGCGTAGAATCGCCCCTCGCGACACGCGAGCTGAGCACTACGCTTCGCCGACCCGGCTTACGGAGCGGATTTTCACAAGTCGGGTCAAGGTCAGGTTAAAAAGCCAAAATGGAGACTCAAGCGTTTGTCGCCCCTGTTTCCATTCAGAGCATTTCATTGCAACCATAATCACTCAAAGTACTCCTAACGGTATAACGAGTATCCCGCATGGGTAGTATTTTAAATTTTTCTCAAAGTTCAAGATCAAGGTCAGGTAAAAAAGGTCAATATCACAGTTTGCTTTCGAAAGTCATGCAAAACATGCTTCGTAGGTTATTTTATGCGTCAATGATAATCATCATTATAGCATCCAAACTGATTATAGTAAGGTAAAGATCACTTTCAGGTCAAGGTCAGGTCACACCAGGTCAAATTAGGTCAAAATGATAAGTAGCAATACAAGAACATAAGTATCTAGGTATGAGCTGCCCACCAAAAAGTAAGAGAACAAGAGGTGTCGTCAATTTTGCGAGTAAACAGTTGCTGAGTAGTTTTGGATGGGTTGAAAGTGATCGCCCACTGGACACCGTAGTCATAGATTGTGTTTAGGTCACGTTGTAAGAGTGTCGCATGGTGTCAGCGTTTTGTCTAGTGTAGGAAGCATACAGCGAGGTGTCGTCAGCATATAATAGAACGTCGTTAGTCACTTTGTTTGTTAGTCCGTTTAAATACATTAGAGCGATAAGTGGCCAACTACCAATCCCTATGGGCAGCCAGAGTCAATGGTCTTTGTCGAAGAAAAATGGTCGCCTACTCTAAACCTTTTGCTGTGTATTAACTAAGTACGTTTGTAGCCAAGAAAAAAGAGTCCCTGATATTGCAAATTCGTTTTTATATTTGTAAAGAAGTCCTTCGTACCACATTTTGTCAAAAAATTAAATGTCTAAGAAAATTGCCGTCACGTCACATCCTTCGTCTTAGTGCACTTCGTCCTCACCTTAACATTATATTTGAGTTGAGATAGCTATTTTACGTGCTGGGCTCTGAAAATAAGTATGTTATCAGTTAAAACAACCATTAGTGTCTAATTAACAAGATTTTGGGGTTTAGCTTTTACATCTGTAAAGAATGAGCCCTTAGTGTATTAGTATTAGGGCTTAGTTACTGATGACGTTGACACAAATGCTGCCGATAGCACGGTTCTTATGATGATGGTCGAGTTATTTTAAAGTAAAACCTTGAAATTCATTGCGTGCATCGTTTTCTAGATACACGGCAGCGTGTTTAAAGCCATTACAATGACTTGTCTTTTATGCGTCAGAATTGTCTACACTAATTTACTGCTATAATTTGGCAGCACTGCAATCCAACACTTTTGTGTATGACGTCATCAGTCCCAATATCACAACTTGTCTTTTCATGAAATTGAGGGCTGTCAGCGAAACATAAATGTTATATTCGTGTTCAGCAGCATTTACTTCACATTTGACATACGTTTAGATTGAGCATACATTTGACAACTTCGAGAAAGGTGGGATAGTCCCTTTAAAAACGATTTATAATGTTGTAAGTACAGCTGGTAAATTAAGATGAAACACATAATTTGAAGTGATACATTCCGTGTGAGATATATTAGGCATGACGTAAAATATACCATTTATCAAGATCCAAGACATTCATTATCCGTGTACGAACTAGAGAAGAAACAAATGATCAAGTTACAAATGAACCATACTGACATGCATTAGGCACATAACCGTATTTTGATCTGAGCGAATACGTCAGTTTTGTCATTTAAGCTGTACGATTTTGAGCGACCAATCTCGCTGAGTAAGAAGAAGACAACTTTCTCCAACACCGGATTTACAAATGCGTACTGCCAATTTGACACCAACCACCACAGTGGCATCCCAGAGCTTGTGCCGCCCTTTTGACAAAACCTCCTACAAACTTTTGCCAAACTTCCCAGGCATATTCTCTCAAGTTTCACATGTAAGTGTTGTGGTGGGATGAGCTTCCGTTTCCCGTCATGCTCCCCTTTCGTCCCGTCCTGTCCCGTTCCGTTCCGTTCCGTTCCGTTCCGTTCCGTTCCGTTCCGTTCCGTTTCGTTTCGTTTCGTTTCGTTTCGTTTCGTTTCGTTCCGTTCCGTTACGTTCCGTTTCGTTTCGTTTCGT
>JARBER010126592.1:0-11068 GCA_030265075.1 Balanus glandula
CCGTTAAATATGCTGAATTTTGTGGAAATGGGATGGAAATGGGAGTACAAATTACAAATGGAAATGGAACGGAACGGCTTTGGATCTGGCTGAATGGGATGGAATGGAATGGGAACTGAAAACATGTCCCATGAAGAGCTCTAAGTAGAACATATTCAACTACGCAGTCGGGCAGGGAGGATGAGCCCAACAGGTGTTTCGCTCCTCACTGAACAAGAACTTCGATTTATAAAACAACCATGCTGCTTGGGACAAGAGGAAGCCATTGATACCCAATTGTTATGCTCTGGGTCATTTAAAACCCTTAGAATCAACTGGCCCAAAATTCATCGTGTCGTAAATGTGTAAAAGCTGTACAAAATTCAGACTAAAATCCTGAAAAACATCCTACGATGAATAATAGTTGTGGAATTCGAAATAAGCATCAGAAACTGTTCTAAAAAATACAAATTCCAAAAATGTAATGTCAGGTCATCTTAGATCGTTAAGTTCGGTTCACCTGTGATAACCCAGTACACAAACTCTGTAGAAGCCATCGATTCATGTTGCCTGAGACCTTCGCATATGTTCTTGAACAGCAAAAACTCGTAAAGAGCTAAAGTTTACGCATCGATACTACGAAACGCAATTTCGCCTGGCATGACCATGAAAAACAGTTCAAAGGTAACTGATCACAAAATATTTATTTCAAGATTTTAAGGTGATGTGACAAATTATTCCAAAGTATCGTAGCCAAAGTTTCATCGAAGTCAGTAGTTGATGTGTACGTGAGTTACCTATACAAATCCTAGGGTTGGTAAAGTGACATCCTCCGCTTCCCCTCCCCTGGCGAAAGTTAAAATTGTGCGCTAAATAATTTGATCGCACACAGACCACTATATACAACTGATCTGGAATGCGATCACACTAAACTAAAGCACCTTTCGCTGCTGATCTCCATCTTAAGCGTGGGCTCGTGACACGTGCTCGTGACTCCACCCACGTATGAGTGGGTGGAGTCTACTGTCCACAGTCCACAGACCACTATATGTAGTGGTCTGTGGATCGCATTATTTTAGCTGACACATGACATTTTTAGCCCTGAAGATTAGCTATCCAACTGCTCATGACATAAGCTAAAATCGGACATCAGCAGCTGGCCACAACTTTGATCATAACTTGAAAGGCGTAGACTCTGGCACCACCTGCAGCTGAACCTGACATTGGTGAATCACTAATACGTGAGTGGAGTCTAACGTCACGAGCTCACGCTTAAGATGGAGACCAGCAGCGGAAGGTGCTGTATTTTAGTGTGATCGCATTCCAGATCAGTTACTGTGGCATCTTAGCTAAAATCTCAAACAACGGGGCCCAGGTCACGTGACCCCCCTCCCTTCCTTAAAGTACGGCCGTCAGTAAAAACGTGAGTGCGTTTTTTACCAATCAATATCAAAATTACAGAGTGTCATAAAGGCATAAGTATCTGCAATGATTTTATATCGGAATGTTAATATTGGTGACCTGTCTGTCTAATTTCATGACATTCCCATAATCAATGAATAAATATTAAAATGTTTCCCATTTCATGGATATACAAAATATCAGCCCAATTCCCCTGGATTATGTTTTCATGTGATATTATTGATTATTTAAGTCAAAGTTTTGTTTATTGACCCCGGGCGCGGTTATTTGAGGTCATCCAAGGTCAACGTCACTTTTGTGTCAATAATTCTCGACATAATAAAGATTGATATGTAAAACTAGCAGCAATGTGTTTGTTTTGTCGAGACACGTCCCCCAATATTTAAGCATGAATTACTTTTGTCACCACTTGACCATGACATGAGGTCAAAATTTGAAGTTGTCCTAATATGGTCAAAATGGTTTTGCTTCGACGCGCCTGGACAAGAAAAAGACAATGGCGCAAACAGTATTGCTTTATGTTTATCATTTAAATCTTATTTTCAAAAAACATGTTTACACAAAATACATGTTTACTTATATGACATCTGGAGCGCTCGAACGTCAAGGTATACACTATATTTAAAGCACAGCACTCAGCTGAGCACCATTGGCCAGGGAGGGGTAAATAGTTTGCCCCCCCCCCCCTTATCTCCGGAACCAATGATCGCAGCGAGACGCACAATGCGGCACTCAAAAGTTTTTCATAAGACGCATCTAAGGCATACTCGATTTTGTATAGTTGAGTTCACATGTCACATGTTATGCTTTTTTTTGGAGAAGCGCTGTAATTTAAGCGATGATTCGCTTTTGCGCTTATCCTTTGATTTACTGTACTTGCTTATGTGCTATATGAAAAATAAAATACATGATGATGATGATGATGATGATGTCAGATCAAGGTCAGGTCAAAGGTCAAAATCAAGGCTTTTGAGTTAGTTTCATACTCATTCATACTCATGCTTTTCATTCATGCCTTCGATTGCAACTATAATCACTCGAAATGCTCCTAACGCCTGATATAGCAAGCATCCTGCTTGGTCACAAATTAATGTTTTTAGCAGAACTCAAGTTCAAGGTTAGGTCAAAAACGGTCAATTTTCGATTTGCTTTCTTGACAGTGATGCAAACATATTTAATGGGGTTTTAACACGTATGTTTCATAAAACATCATCTGACCATCCGAACTCATTTTAGGGAGTCAAGATCAGACACACTGAGCTTAAAATATAAGGATGTGCTAGACCTCAGAACGTTAGTGACGTCAACAGGGTATGGGAGCGGGAGCGATAAATATAAAAAAAAACAGGGTATGTCGTTATCCTAAGCCCAAGGCATTCTTCGTTGCCGAACAGGACTCAGGCCTATTAACTCCCTGAAATGCATTTCAAAATATGACGTCACCAGTTACTAAGGGTGCAATTAGGCAGCCGAAAGTAAGGATATTTCTTTGAAAATAGTTTTTTTCATATGCAGTTCACATACAGATGTATATCTTAGATTCCTACTGGTTTTCAAATATTTGAATTTGCTGTCATTTAACAAAAACAGCTTTTTGACATTTTTGGTTTCAAAACAAAAGGTATTAAAAGACCTAAGAAACCTTTTTTTAGACTTTCGAATTTGATGTTTTTCTTTTTTCTGGTTGTATTTTTGTTAAAATGTGTACTTTGTGAGGCTTGAAATATGGGCTGGTTTGATGGCTAAGCCCGTGTGTTGTGATATCACTAAATGCCATATATCTCAAAAATGTTGATAACAATTTTAGGAAGTTTTTTCACCATAGATGTAAAATTGAAGATACCGAAAGTTTCAGCTAGATAATGCTATTGTGCTCTGAGTTATCTCAAATATTCATCGGAGGGGAACATTTGCTCCCCCTCGTCCCGGTCAAACGTGGGTGTAAACCTGAGGTCAAATTCGGAACCGACCTTTGATAGCAAATGTCAATGGCTGTCTATTGTTTTTGCCGCTTTTTTCAATATTGCATAATTTCTGAGATATATGATAATTTCTGGAGCAAGGTCCTAAACTGGAAAATTTGAGTTTGTGACATTGGTGACCTAAATTTTGGTTTAAGTGAAAATAATCGAAATAATTCCCCAAAGAATTGACGAACTTTTCAACGTGTTTTCTTTTTCTTTGTCTGCGTTCAATCAGCCGAGTTAGGAGGACATTTAGACTCCCCGCCCCTCTCCAAGGCCCGATGAAGTTGGCGACGAGCACCGGCACGGCACGGGTAAATAGGTTGTATTAAATGTTTTACTCAATACCGGGGTATATGTTATAATGGGGTATATGTTATATGTATATACCGGGGTATATGTTGCATGTTATTACCGGGGTAATGTTTTACTCAATATTGGGGTACCATCGGCGCGTGTGCGCGTGTGCCATTCGCATAGCATGGGAAACAAAACAAAAATCAGAAATCGCGCGTGAGAGAAAAACGGTAAATTCCATGTAGATCCACAGCCGATAGCTCAGCAACCAAGGTTGGAGGAGCGTGCGATGCACAGCACACACGCCCTCGGATAGAGAACAGATTGACCTGGCGTATTGCATGCATCGTCGTTCAGACCAAAAGCACATGTTTCAGAACAGAGTGAAACAGGCATCACTTGCAGGGAAATGTACTGTCTTCAAATGCAGCTGTTCTATGCATTTAGACAGTTTGCCAGGGGTTGAAACTGAAATAGAATGTTTTAAAATTTGTGGGGCTTCTGAAATGAAGGCTTCTACTCAAACTCCTTTCAAATATTAATGAGCCCTCAAATGACTCCTTCATCGGTTACGCCACATTCGAAGCTGTTAAGTTCATGACAAGTCATAAACCATATATTAAAATAGGAGCTAAAATTCAAATCATGTTTTTTCTGACATCCTGTATCAACGAATATCGGATGTTAAGACATTAGTTGTTAATTAGAGCCTTTTTAGCACAACTAGCCATTTTCACGATGGGTTTTTGCACTAGTGAGAATATAATTACTGGTATGGTTGAGGATATCCTCAGAAATATTTTCGTTATATTAACCACAAGATAAATTGTCATGCGATTTTGTGTTAGAAATATTTACATGGAATATGTTTCAAGCAAAAAATTCATGTAAAAATGTATCCTAAAGCAAATACCTATACCAAAAACATTTCTGAGGATGTTCTCAAAAACCTTAGAAATGTTGTCCTCACAAACGCACAAACTTATCGTGAAAACGGCTACTGCCAGCTTTTATTTTTCAGCACTTGTTGTGTTATTGTAAACTTAAGTTTGTGTTCTTCAATTATTGTGAGTGCCTTTGGAGAAATGATTGGAAAGGTGTTTGACGAAGCAGAAAAACATATGGAAATAGTTTTCACTTCTGAAGAGTCAAAACAAAGTTACGAAAACTGTATCACTGAAGCATAAACACGTGTGTTTTTTTTTAATCGGCAATCACATCGCATTATCAAATGTAAAAGCTTCCTTTACTCATAATTTCGGTTTTCGAATTGAAACAAAATCTTGATTTTTAAGTATTTTTAATGAAATCATTAGATAAGTAATAAGTTTTAGTATATATATATATATATATATCACACACTTTGACGTGTACAGCAAGAAGAAGACAGTGCTTCTTGATATCTTGATTTACCAACATGGCCACTTTTAGCAAGTGCAGTAACTCACATTCGGTTTGTCACACGGGCAGCTAACTTCGCCGGCAGATGATGATAGATGGTAGTCGGCACGTCCGCTTCAGCTGTTGCTCAAATCCGCTGATGCTGACGGCAGGCTTCTCTTAATTCATCATTGTCAAACCTGCGACGGTTCAAACTGAAGTTGTGCCCACATTTACGGCAACATCAGCTGACTGACCGATAGCGGCACCTGCTCGGTGATGACACATTCGTGGAAGAGTGTATGTGTGTGCGAATGTTTGTATGCACGCTTGTGCATATGCTCTAGTGACATACCTTGCTTCATCGTATGACTCTGGCTCTGGAGTAGCCACACCTGAGTGGAACCAGCCAATGACGTGCAATAAATAATAAATAAATTGTGTGCGTGATGCTCTGTATGTTTTCAACTGGATTCAAGCTCAGACTACTACCAAAGGTTTCTCCAAAAATGCAGGAAAATTCTGTCTGCAGCACTATTGAGCTGCTTGGGCCGTGTGACTTTACCGTCCTGCATGGAAATGGCTCGATCCTGATCTTCCATGAGCTTTTTCTTTAAGACCGATCCGTCGGTGGTCGCCTAGCACAAAGAAGAGCCCTTCATGGGACATGCTTTCAGCTTCCATTCCATTCCATCCCATTCAGCCAGATCCAAAGCCGTTCCGTTCCATATCCATTTTTAATTGGGCTCCCATTTCCAACCAATTTCCACAAAATTCAGCATATTTAACTGTTTTTAGTGCTAAAAAATGATATGGTCAGTCTCATTCCAATCCAAATCCATTCCATTTCCATGAATTCCCAAAAGTTTCTCCCATTTCCATCCCATTTCCATTCCATTTCCATTTCCACATTGAATTCCCGTTCCATGAAGGGCTCTACCGACCTGTAAAGAATGTGTGGTTTCTCCTAAAAATAATTGTTTTATTGTTTCATGCTTAATATACCAAACCATGACAAATGCATGCGACAACTAATAGCATTGCGTAAGTGAGAAAATGTGATCATGATTTTAAAATATGTCGCTTTAGAAAAAAACGGCAAATGACCCCGTCCTCCCCTACCTGGAATTTGACGACCAGACGGTAGAGGTCAGGACCTACGCAACAAGCTCTCCTTAGCGCAGGCTCTGAATTTCTCAATTCATCCATTAAAAACGTTCGGACTAAATTTACAAAACAAAAGATTAACCCTTTTCAGAAGACGTAAGAAAGTCTAATAAAATGCATTGAAAAAACGAATTTGACAGCCCTGCAAAATAGATGTTGGATGAATGTCCCCCTATCCCTGTAAAATGCATTTACATTTAATTTATTATATCGGTGTCTTTTATTTTATTATTGCATTTCACAATAATTAGGCTTTTCTGGCCATTCAAACAAATCAGACCTTAATTTCCTCAGAAGGCAATGTTCATATGAATTTTCGTGTTACCAGCAGTAAAAGAACATGGCCACATTGCTGACATTTTTCTATTACACTTAAATGTTTATCAAAGTGTTAGGCAAGATCAGCTGAACATGTTTGATAGTTTGTTTCCGAAAAAGATCATCTTAGAAGATAACCTTTTATTTTTGAGTAGACATTTTGGTAAGTAACGTCATATGAAGACAACATATAAATATTATTGCTGCCAAATTTTACGGCCAACAAAACGAGCAAAGAATATCCGCGAAACATGTACACACTACACATCAATTCAAACACGAAAAGGCTTATGACGTCATCGGCTTTAAGGCGCAATACCAATCTACATGGGTCTTTTTTAAATAAATTTAGTCTGAACGTTTTGAATGGACGGATTGACGATGTCAGAGCCCGAGGTAAATAGAGCTTGTTGCGCAGGCTCTGACCTTTATTGTTCAATCGGGAAATTCCAGGTATTGGGAGGATTTAGAGACGAAAGTTTAACGTGCCCACTCATCCAGACACGGTACGCCCCGGTCACAGACGTTAGCTGGTCGTCAGTGCGGCCGCTGACACCGACCACAGGCCATCCCAGTCTGGAGCAAATAGCGAGCGCCGAAGCGACTCGAACCGGGCTCTCACTACCGGTTGGGTCACAAGCCCAGCGCTCTACCGACTAAGCTACTGGGGCGGAAACATTGTAAGCAAATTGTTTTCTATCCAGCCGATAGCATAGTAAATACAGTAAACGATGTTCTCAGTCATTGTTTTATTTCACCGAGTGTTAACCCACGGCCCGCTTGGGAACAATATTTGGCCCTCCGTTACGGATTTTCTTAATAACTACAAAACGATACTAGATATAAATGCTAAACTTGCAGTATTTTATGAGGTATAGAATTTGCGTCTTCACAAAAACAATTGATGATTTCAGTGAATAATTTTTTTGAGAAAACGATAGTTTAATGACGTAATGTCAAGCCATTTTTGATGCCAAAACAATCATTATTTGAGAAAAACGTAGAAATTAGAAACATACAGCTAAGTGCAGACGAAAACATCAAAAGTAGGAAAATAGCACTTTCTACAAGAAAGCTGTTTCGGATTTGTAATATTTTGTTTTTTTAGCAACCAAATTTCAAAGATCAATTTTTAAACAGTTTTTGAAAAACCAACTGTTTTTAAAATTTACAATAAACCGAAATATAGGTATTACAGCTAAATATGACCAATAATAGCCAAAATTTTAAGCCAATAGCTTTATATTTACCTGATTTATGGCTCCCTAAGTGCACTTAGCTCATGACGCCATTTTTCAAAATTGTTTTTTGTGTTATTTTTTCATCAGACAGAAGAATAAATGTCCGTTCTGTATTTCGAAGAAAAATAGCTCTATGAACAACCATAATTTATTTTGAAGAGTAAATTTATAAATTTGATCTCAGTTGACATGACATGGACATTTTTGGGGTCAAGTCGTAGAAATGACTGCTGCTATGAACTCATACGTTTAAAGCAACCTATATAGAATGTTTTGCATGCTTTTCGTAGACCTCTTGCTTACGGTGAACTTGTGTGACCTGACCCTGACCTTGACCTTTGCTTACCACTTTCCTTCTGCCTGATGCAGGGGATGTGTTCTACCTTTGAGATCACTCAGTGTGATACTGACCCCAATTTAGAGCTTCGAACGGAATATGTGGCACAAATCAAAGGTATCAAACATTTTACGGTTGATCTGACTGTGACATGGAATAATATTTTTTTTTGGGGGGGGGGAATTTGTAAGCATGCATTGCGCAATGCATTGCGATCTTTCGATTGCCATCTTGCGCGTTGCGCTTCGGTTTTTGTTTCGGGAGATAACCAAGGGGCAATATATGCCCCCCCCCCTAGCGTGGTGTGTTCGGCTGGAGAACCCAGCAGGGCGCGGGTTAGAAGAACATTCCCATCTTAACCCTCGCCCTACGGGGACCATTTCTCACCTTCGCCCTACGGGGGTCCTAAAAAGTCCCCCTGCTAACTTTTGAACTAAGCATCATAGAGGATCGCGGAAAGGACCAGCGTGTTGCCGGCAGTAAGGCAAATTAATGGTGTCTTATTTTTATGTCTCAGGCTAGTTGGTGATATTCCAGGTCACCTAAGCGGCATAATTTTGACGATGTCTCAAAATAGCAGTTTTACTCCGTCTTTCGTCGCTGCCAAAGCTATGAGCATAAACGATTATTTTTCCGTCAAAATACTCGCCATTGTATTAGCAATCTGGTGATGTAGCGTTTTTATGTTTTGTCAAGTAAATGATCTCCTTGGTCAATGATATCGTCAGAAATGTTAGAATTTACCATACATTTTGCATTGCCACACATACACAAAACGCTAAATATAGCTTCCGAAAGAAGAAAGGATAAGGAGACGTCGTATACTTGAATATGTTGCCAGTTATGAGGGAAATCGAATGGGATCTCATTTTTTGGATCTAGGTCAATTTGTTAGCTTTGGGGTCAGATAAATGGCCCGAAGTGTAGAAAACAGCTATAAAACAGTGATTTTGCACTTTCAGAAACATACAAATTTATAACCTGATAAAAGTTTATACAAATACAGTTTCCTAGATAAACTTTACCTCAAAGTTACACTATTTATTTGTTCGTATCCAGTATAAAAAAGGCAAAAAATGTGATTTAAAAAAATGATGTCACAGTTGTTTAACATAAAGAGCAATCAGTCAGACAAAAAAGAGATATCGCTTTACAATTTTGTATATTCATTGTTCTTTCGTAGTTTTCCCACATAACGGGTGGACAGTATGAATGGAGACAAAGCTTGTTTAGTGCTGGTGCTACTAGTTTAAATTATAGAAGTAAAACCATTGTTGTGGAACAACTTTGTTTTGAAGTGTACACATCGCATTTGGTGAATTCGAGATTTGACCCATATGTCAGAGCTTATTCACGCGCGCGCTAAGGCCTCCTCCCAAAACCTTCGCGGCACTTTTGATAAAGTTCAATGACTAGCAGCTGGATACTCAGCATCAGCTGATTGTGAGTCTTCCACCCCCTGTCTCATCTAAGCATCCACCGTTCGATCAGCTCCCATTGAATCCTTATAGTGCACCGGTGGGAGTACAGGGCGAACTCAATGCACGTGCCGCCCCGGTATTTGACCTCTGCAGGAGCCTGGAGCCTGGTTGTCGGTACCAGGGGTGCTGACGAGGCCCGGCACGATGATCGCATACCGCTTTAAGTATTTGTATTCGGTAAAAGGGACTTGCTCCTCACTCAAAATACTGTTTTAGTATAACTATCTACCAATTTTACTACTGTACGACATAATTACTGTACGCAGCAAACCTATGAATTGCATGAATCGGTTGAATCGGTCATTATCGACGATTTGTTTCCAATGTTGCGACGGCTGATGCTCCTATGGATCTACAGGCTCACCATATTCGAATAAACCCTTAACCGGGATATTGCATTGGAAGCGAGATGAAAAGTGGCCGCCACCTTACTGATATACGATTTTTTTCGATGATTTTCGGGACCTTCTCGCGAAGACCATGCACGGCTTAATACGAGATTGTAATGATAATTAGAAAGCAGCACTTGTCCACTTGTTCTACTTTTAGACAATGCTTATGAGTACCTATATGCCAAATTTCATTAACATCCATCTATTCGTTCGTCGCCAGTTTTGTCGCAAACTTTGTCTTCATTCATACTACCCACCCGTTATATTTCGTTTTTTTCAATAACTTTAAATTTTTGACTTATTAGTATATTTTTTAATCTGTATTTGAAATTTTGGGAGAAAAAATCTAAATTTTTAGAATCGGAGATAATTATCTTATCTATATATATTGCTATTTAAATTATTGTATTGTGTACGGTTTGCGTTTTAGCTGATAACTTGAATTTATACGATTTTACAAACATTTATCACTTTTCGCCGAAAATGGCAAAAATGACGTCATCAAAACGTCATTTTTTCCAAAAGCATCTGATAAATTTTGATAAAGTTGTGTAAGCTAATGAAGAATAGTTGTAAACTAAACTAGCCAAAGTTTCAGACGTATGCGCATATTGAGTGAAAAGTTATAATGGGAATACCTCCTGGGGGTCGTCTTAGGATCGAGGATTAACGAGGGTTAACATTAAACCTGAGTTAAAATGGCCATATTGAAAGCTAGAACTTACAATCAAGCTGGAATCAGTTAAAGCAACCTCAATGGTCTAATACAAAAGTTCGAGTTTAATTTGAAATGCTATAAAAAAACTAAAAAATGAGCGACCACCATACCACCATACCATACCACCATACCATACCATACCATAGATGTTATAAAGGCTGAAAAAGTCTGCTAGCGAAAGGATATCCCGTAAAGGATATCCCGTAAAGATCCAGTCAGTTGGTGCGCCGGTGCATTCTGCAAGTACTAGTATTAGTCATATATTTTCACGTATGCTAGTCATTGATAAATACTGTTTATCATGCAACTGAGAGACCATTTCCTATTCAGCACGTGTTACACATATTTTACCAATAAATACATGTGTTTATG
>JARBER010126703.1:0-11067 GCA_030265075.1 Balanus glandula
ACTCCCACGATCGCAACCCATGTGTGCGTGATCGTGCCCGTAGGCCTCAATAAACGAGAGCGGTGGCACGCTAAACCACCAAATTATTATTATTATTATTGTATTTACTTTTTTTTAAATGACGTTATATTCCATACAATTGCTGATATCTTAATATGTTAAATGTTTTTAATTTTTTTTATTTTGTGTGAAGTAAAAAAAGGCGCACTATAAAAAATGAAATGTTTTTTTTTGTAACCAAATATGTATCTTTAACTTTAAGACGTTTATTTTCCGGTAAATGACGTCATATAATACATTTTTGTATTTTTCACAAATAACTTACTACCGAAGCATGGTAGAGTAAAACCGATTACACCATTGTGTTTTTCTTATTGAGACTCATCGTATACTACATTTGATGAATATATTTGTCAAATTCAGTCAGAAATCGTTCATCGTACAATACCTTTGCAATACAAACATCCTTTCACGTCATATCCTATTTGACATATTTCCCTACAAGCCACAGGCAAAGTGGACCCTGGCATCGATAGAAAACTCATGTGGCTTTTGTATGGTGTACCTACTTTTTACTTATCACCGCTAACTCGTCATTGAACCGGGTTTGAATTTCGCCCCAAATCACCGCATCTCTCATAGCGTTAACACTAGGGAAATAAACTTTACGCTTCGGTGACGTCACCAGAGAGTAAAGCTGCCAGAAACCCTGACTGGGGCCCGGTTAGAAGCTACCTTGGAGCTTGGAGCTTGGCAGGGAAGGAATAGGAGTGGCTGAGATTGGAGCTCGTGGGTGCTGTGGGTGCTGAGAGCTTGGTGCTTTGCGATCGTGAGTGCCTATGAGCGTGCACGGTGCCACTGCACGAGCTGTAACCAGTGGTCGGGCTCAGCGGCCTCAGTGCGGGTGATCCTGGTTCTGTAGCCAACCAGAGAGTGAGACGCAAATCCATCGAGCTTATGACCAGGTGGAGTGTCGGTTTGAGGTAAAGTGTCGTGTCCTGTCGCATTCAACTGTGAATGGCTCTGCACCTCAAGCTGCAGTGATAACCTATACACCTAAAGTGTAGTGCGGGATCCGTTTTTAAGAGCAGTGCTATTAGCATGACTGGGCATTGGTTGTATATGCTGGTTGTGGACGAAGCAGAAGTATCAAGATGACAATTCAAGGCTTCTGCTTCAGTAAGCTTTGATATCTGCCTACAACTTGGCAGGTAGCAGGATTGGATGGATTTTTGAAAACTGATCAACCATCAAGGCTTCAAGCTGGACTTGATGGAGTTGGAGAACATTGTGGCCAACACGGTCTATTTAAAGGCCCGAGAAGGTGAGTTTCACCTTTTACTTAAGACCACCCTGTCATTGGCCCTGTTTTGGTCGTTCCTTCTAGTCGTGCCTCTGGTTCCAACCTCCCCCACATTGCTCAAAATTGCTCAAGTTATATCCTATTGCAGAGACTGGAGTCTGTGTGGGAGCATCTTGGAGGAGCTTCAAGGTGCCACAGGAACAGGGATGCTTATTTAAAATCAGCTAAGAACAAACCAATGATGCACAAGGCAAATATAGTAAATACAAGTGGTGTTGTCAGCAAAAAGATATGCTAAATGCTTGGTGTCATGGCTCATGCTCAAGCAATGTCCACAAGTGGTCAGGTCAAGGAGCCAAAATAAATAAGTATACTATAAACATGTAATTCCTTCTGTGAAAATGTTCTCACACTAGCCAATGTCAGTCCCAGTAACCTGGTTACCTGGCACCCTGACACTAGGCAAACATGTGTTGTGTTCTATGGAACATGTGGAATGTGCTTGACATGATAAGATGTGATCATGAAGTCATTGCCAACCCCACAGCCTGATATTCTGTACACAGTCCATGTAGTTCCGGTTAGATGTAATGAATAAGCTAGTGCCAGCTCAACTGCCCAATTTTCTATACAGTCCACAACAGTTAACTTCCATACTTGTACACATACCAAAGAACATAACCTTGAATTGGCCTAGTTTTTGTCATCAGTAGCACCTTAGGCTTTTCATTGGTTACTCATATTAGCTTATGTGCACTTTTCAGGATGTGAAGTCTATCAGCATAATCCCTATGCAGTCATCACTCATGATATAGCACTAAGTCACTCCCTATGGTTAGACTGATACTGGGGAAGCTCAGGAGAATGTATCCCCTTTGTATCTTGTGCTCCAGCCACCATATGCAAGATGCTTGGTTGCAGGTCATCTGATGATAACTTAACGTGTATGACAAATTATATGTGATGTATCATCCACACTTAAACTTATTGTGAGCTCAGCATCATTAACTGACTGAAATGTAGTGGATGGAAGCATAGGTACACTCAGGATAGCATATGGTATATGTTGAGAGCTTGATAGCTTATATGGTAATTAGATTACAAGTCTGACCTTCAGAGACATTTTAATCCCATAGCTTTTCATGCTATCACAATGCAGACAATTCACTGTTTACATTCTGATTGCATGAAGCATTTAATATGTCATCTGCATCCGTGGTTACAGCATCTTACCCTACTATATTCATTGTTCTTTAATGTAATTTATTTATGTTTTAATTGCTTCTAATTGCTTTAACCATAAGTAGGGTTCTATGCTTTTGGTTGTTTATTCAAAATATGCAAATACAAATATTGGATCATTTGTAGGTCTTCTATTCAATAGCTACACCACTTTCTGTTAGCTGACCTGGGCAGATGCATTGTGAGGTTGATTATTTTCATGAAACACTCACTGCTCGTTGGGCATAGTTGTTAAAGTTGAAAAATGCAGGTTGCTCATCCCCCTGTGTCAGTGTACCTGTTAGTGTTATGAAGTGAGACCAAACATTACATTATTCAAGATGTCGTAGCTTGAGTTTAATTTATACAGCTTCCAATTTATAGAAATGATAGACAGGTGCCTACATAAACATTCAGTCATTATATCTTAAATCAGGAGAAATGTATCTGGTACAAAATATGCTGTCAATGTAATCATTTGTAGGTATTACTTGGCATAACCTATTTTTGACAAGGAAATCTATCTTTATTAACCATCGTTGAACTTGAACTAAAGTCTGGAAAAAGTATGTATTGCATGTTGGTGTTGACATGTCAGTGTATAATTTATGTCCATCTCAACTATCATTTATATGCCTACATATAATCATTTTTCACCATGCATTTGTATTGATGTTACCTTAAGGTCGGACTCGACGAGTCAGACCTTTTGCTGAGGTACCCGGAAAATTGAAATGTATTGAATATTTTAAAACCCAACGTTTCTGTATGGTATTTTTCAGCTAACTTGATACTTTTGATGAGCACTTCTTTTCAATATTACCAAACCGTGTATTTTGTGCATTTCGATGTCTCAGAATGTCGGACTTTGCGTTTTGGCTCCGACGCAATAAAGGCGTTTTGGAATCGGCTTATATCACCTAAATCAATCGTCAAGTTATTGGAGTGTATATTTTATCAATACTTTTATATTACAACCTTCTTAACTATTCAGAAACGTATCTTACACTTTTGGTACTAAATTTGGTATCTGATTAGCGATTTGATACCAAATTGATAAAAATGCATTTTTAAAACGGTTATTGCATCTTAATAACCAATGCGGATACATATTTCAGAGATCATTCCCTTTTTTGGTACACATTTAAAAGTCAAAAGCTCACTCCACATCAGATCACATGAAAATAAGGGTTTCGTTTGACCCTTTCTGATTGTAATGAAAATTGGTACACATGTGTAGTGTCTAATGAAAGAAACAGACATGCCAACTTAACTTTTACCTCTGGGTGACCTCACGGGTCATATTTCGAGGTCATTAATGGTCACGATTCTTTGCGTACCTTGTATAAATAAAACTTTTCGATTATCTTCTGTGTTAATGGACTTGGTGGAATCAAACTTGTATCGCACACTCTATTTCCATCATCAGCGGCACATCGGATTCGAGTCGCTTTAGCGCTCGCTATTTGCTCCCGACTGGAATGGCTTGCTGTCGGTGTCAAGGTCAGGTGACGTCAGGGAGCCGATTGGACGGTGTTCTGGCAGCCCGAAATCAAGCACATACAATTTTGTCTCTAAATTCTGCCGGCCAACAAGAATTGCGCGATCGGGTAGTGAGATCAGGGACCTGTGCAACAAACTTTGTTAAGTGCGGGCCTTGACCCTGGAAATCGATCCATGCAAAAACATGCTAAATTTGTTAACCCGCGCCGTGCCGGTGCTTTGCGCCACCTTCCTCGTGCCGGGGGGGGGGGGTCTTTTACGCCTCCCCCTCTAACTCGGCTCTCATTCAACGTAAACCAAAACCAAATACAGTATTCGGAAGCTCGTCAAAAACCATTTTGAAACTATTTCAGTTTTTTTTAAATTTTTGCTTATGGTAAAATTGAGGTCACCTGAGGTCACCAAAGGTCAAATTTTCTAGTTGTATTGCTTTGCTCCAGACAATTCCATACATCTCAAAAACTATACTAGCTAGAAGCAAACGGAAAAAAGCAATCGCTAGCTATTTAAATTTGCCATCCGCAACGATGTCTCAGATTTGACCTCAGGTCAATATTTTTGGCTCCAGAAATCATAAATGCCAAAAATGCTGTTTTTGAGCAAAATAGTTTCTCGCTAATAACTTTTTACCTTAAGTTGATAAATAAATAATGTCTACGTCATCGTGTTTGTCTCGTCAAGACACTTCGAATGATATATAGGTGACATTGCCAGGTCATTTGAACAATTTGACCCCGGGTCAAGTCGGGTCAAGGTCAAATAGTGAACCAAGTAGGTTATACTGCATATTGATAGACGTGTCTTGACGAGACAAACACATTGACGTCGTTTGTACTTCTCTATCTTGTTTATGTTGCGAGATATTGCCAAATACGTGATGGTGACCTCTCATGACCTCAAATAACCCCTTAGGGGTCATGTAACAAAACTTACACTTGGATCATCAAGAATAACCTAAAATAACATGATCTAAAAGTAATAGGACTAATATCGTGAGTATCCTTGACATGGGAAGCATTTGAATATTTCCCCGTTGACTTATAATGGGGAGGTCACGAAATTGACCTGACCTTCGGTCACCGATATCGAAATTCCGAGATGAACGAATCGTAAGTTACCATATCCTTATGACATCCTGTAAGCATCAAATAAATCAGTGAAAAACTCTGAATTTGGCACAGCTACAAACTTCTTTGGAGGCTGGGTCACTTGACCTGGTCTGGTGACCTGACCTGAGATGACCTGACATATTTTTATCAAAGTTTTTGGAATTGATGCAGCAACAGGTAGGCGAAAACCCGGCGGCGCTGCGCGCCGCCATTATTTCTCTATCTGCAAAAATCCTTGGGGGGGCGTAAAAGGACCCCCCGGCACGTCACGGGTTAATATAATATATATGTAGTGAAATCTGAATGCACTTTTGACGCGGACACCCTTTGGGGTGGGATCACGTCACTGGTCTGGTACTTGATTCCCAAAATATCTCAAAAATGTTGGCGCTGCATGCCACCGTTTCTTCCGCTATTCGTACAAAACCTTGGAGGAAGGGCGTCTAAGCACCTCCCAAAAAAATAAATACGGCGGGAAAGGGGTTAAGCGATACCAATGTTTAACCCGATCTAGTATAAAACAGATAACCAGCTGATGAAATGGGCTCACAGGTTGCAGACTCAGTAGTGTGCCTGGCCTACTTGTGTGAGCAGCCGTGGCTCGCGCCTGGTATACACCACGCTTGCCACTGGCCGTGTCCGCGTCAGGAGTCGTCTGATGGAGCAGCGCGCACAGAGCGGGCGGCGGTAAATGTGAGGCGACGGCGCGAGTGACATCGGGAAACGCATCACCCGCAGAGAGAGCTAGCCACCGGCCACCACCGGCGCCATTGTTCAGATCCTGCTCTTTATGTGTAGCTATCCAACCAAGTGTTACTGGCAGGAATATCCACACTTTGCTCTTTATTATATATAGCTATCCGCTCATTGCCAACGGCAGTGGGCATATCTATATTTTGATGTGTATACTAGTATAGGATTACAAGTGTGTTTGTATTTTAAACGAATTTTACTTTTTGGAATAGAAAAGAACACTGCAAATATAATTAGGAAGTACTAAGTAGTGAATAGTATGCATGGTATTGCAAGAATGCAACTGTTGAGTGTTTTTATTTTGCAGTGTCATGCTGCTAGTGATTATAATTACGTTCATTATGGTTTTTTTTATAATAGCTGCCAATAAGCAGCTGGAAACAAAATAGCCGTTTTGACGATGGATGTCTGCGCTGCTAAGGATAACATTTCTGAGGTTTTCAAGGACAGCCTCGGACATACTTTTGGCATAGAAGCTTCAGGATACATTGTTACATGCAACTTTGAGAATAACAGAAATGTTTCATGGGAAACATTTTTAGCAATAAATTACACGTAAAAATACATCCTGAAGCTTATATACAAAAACTGTTCTAGGTTCTCCTCCAAAACCTCAGTGATGTTGTCCTTAGTGGCGCAGCAATCCATCATGAAAACGGCGTGATGATTGCAATCATTGCAATCATTCATATTAAAAATGGACTATTGTCCTGTTTTCAAAGAGATACCAAATGATGAAACTGTGTACTGCTTTCTTGCAATACTATCGTAGCTCACTAGGAAACACAGTGGTGATGTAAGCGTAGTAGCCTAGATGTCTTAGCGGATGGGACCAGAAATCCTTACGTCTTGCTAACTATTTGTGTTTTTTTTTTCTCTCTCTCTTTAAAGAGAGGACAGTCATCACATTACGGCGCCGCTGTACAGACCCGAGTAGTTAGAATTTCCAAGATGGCGTGGCATGGCGCGCGAGTCGCCGCAGTTACCGTCACTAATGGCTAATTGCCTTCTCCAGCCGGGGCAGCAGTCGGCGCTGAACGACCCCGCAGCGCAGCGCGAGCGCTTCAGAGGCACCTAGAGCGCCGGCCGGCCAACAGGGTGAGAGCGGCCGAGACGTATGTGCCGCGGCCGCAGAGCAGCGATCAGCGAGGGAGCCGGCTCTCTCGGAAGTCGGACATCGATTCGACAGCATTCAGCTTGCTGTTAGCTGACGCCTGACTTGGTGTGTTTTTCTTATGCGAGTTGCAACGAAAGTCACAGGGACGGCGCTATGGATTTTTGCCAGGGACGGCGAATTTAAAAGCGTATAGGTAGGAGATCATATGTACCGGATAAGCAAAAAAAAAACAGATAGAGATTCGAGGTATACCATTTTGGGTTGTTAATGCATAAGAATATAATACTTGGTACACTCATAAAACAATACATTTTTCGTTAAAAAAAACTAGCTTCACGTTAACCACACCTCAGTTTTAATGTTTATCGACATTATCTAATCCCTTTAAGCAAAACTTTTTACGTTTCTGTATTTGCCTGAATGATCGGACCACCTTCAGCTCAAACAGCCGCCATCAAACACGACTTCTGGTGTCCGATTTTGGCGTGGATAGTCTCCATCGACGCTTCCTTCCACTATATTATTGATGACTTTGTCTAGCTCCGCAGTTCAGGTGAACTTTACCACACCTGTCGTAGACCTTTCCCGAGAGGGCGTTCCACACGAACTAATGCAAAGGATTACAAGCACGCAAGCACGAAATTATTGACTCCTCCAACTCCTCTTCCTTCGCCGCTGGGCAGGACCAATCACTTCCCTTCTGGCTTCTTTCGTTCAAATGTGCCCTGTCTCCCTCCGAATACTGGATAGGCTGGCTAATCGCAGATCACTTCTCCAGGAGACTGGGAAACTCTTCAACATTCGCGATTTCTGCGCCGCACCTTTCTTGAAACAATTTGATGGTGTGCTCTGTTTGATTGAAACTCAGTTGCATGTCAAACACAAAGCCGGCAGGATTACCAAAAATAATCATTGTCTTTTTGTTTCGTGATTAAGTGCACGTTTTCCATTCCTTTGGAGCATTTCATTTTGAACACCATCTGTTGAGACGAGTGCACGGTCAATTTTGAGATTCGCCGCAAAAACGGTCATTTTGTTTGTGTTTGCAAAAGACGTCATATTTGTTTAAACTTTTGTGGAATAAAAAAATTGCATTGTTAAACGCAAAATTAATCATTGTATGTGTATATTAAATATAATATTTCCATATATCCTAGAAAAACAAATGATGAGCCTCGAAACTCGACGCGATTTTATTTTGTCTCACCCGGTATATCCTGTATCCGGTCACAAAGTATGTCACGTTGTCGACTCCAAACTCGCAAAGTGGCTTTGCTCTAGAAGCGTTTGCTTGGCCTGGGCCCAATATTTACTGATCTCCAATAGCCTTTGCTGAACCGCCCCCAATCGAGTAGATTAGACCTGGCCTTCCACTAAAAAACACAATTGTAACCCGCGTTCCGCTAGAGCGGGGGGGGGGGCAATACGTACCCCCTTCTAAAATGCATCAATGACTCTAAAACAATGCTAGACATCAACGTCAAACTTAAGGTGACCGTCCACTGCACGGTGCCTAATCGCCTAACGGCAGGATTTAACATGGAAGCCTATGGGGAACACGCTGAACGCCGTATTGCCGCGATTAGGCGTGAATCAGCTGACTTCCTATAGGCTCTAATGTTAAATTCTGCCGTTAGGTGATTAGGTGAGCTGCAGTGGACGGCCACAATTACAGTACCTTATAATGCAAAAATGATGTGCCCTTACAGACAATGTAGATGAAGTTAATGCAGAACTTTTGAAGATAATAACGTTTTAATTACGTCATGTCATGACATTTTTGATGGAAAAACGATTTACGTTTAAAAAAAGACGTAGAAACTAGAGGTATAAAACAAAGTGCGAAAAAATCACAAAGAACAAAAATGTCATTTTCAACAAGATGGCAAGATGGCTATATTTAAAAAGTTTTTGACCATCCAAAAAATCTATTTTTCACATAAACGTTTTGAAATTTTTTTTTGAACATTTTCAAAACGTTGGAACATGTGGAATATATATACTTTTATGCAGTATTCAGACCAAATTTTAAACCGATACATTTACATTTGTTTGAAATATGGCTCCCCAAGGGTTAGTAATTTATGATGTTTTTTCAAAATTGTGTTTTATCCTATACAGACGAATAAATATCACTGATGTGTTCCCGAGACAAATACGTTAATGAAGTTAAATTTGGATTAATAATAATACATTTCAAAATTTGACCTTATTTAACTTGACACTAACCCTGAAAAGGGTCAGTTCATGAAAACGACTGCTGCTATCAAATTCTACCTATAAAAAACATACGACATGTCTCGCAGGACTTTTGTGGACCTCTTGCCTTCAGTAACCTTTTGTTATCTGACATTGACCGTGACCTTTACTACAATTTCCCTTTGCTTAATGCAGGAGATGCACTATACCTTTGAGACCACTTAGTACAATATGCGTTCCAATAGCCGTTTTCACAATGCATTTGTATTGATGTGGTAGGACTTAATCTGGCACCGACTGGGGTATTTTGCCACCCGCGGCCCGCTGGGGTTCTAAAAGTGGCACCCCCTGCTATCTTACAATCCAAAAACCGCAACGAGACGTGCAAGGCGGCGATCGAAAGGTCTCAATGAGCTTAGTCGGGTTTAGTCTTAACACTTGGTTTTTAAGGTTACAGGTCAGGTCAAGGTCAGCTCAAAGGTCAAATTCGATGTATGCTTTGTTTTGATACCACATGTTCACTGCAATACTTTATATTGCCGCGATGGTCTTACAAATTGTTATCAAAGTCATAATACATATCCCTTATGAGGAAAAATAAGATATTAAGCAAAAGGTGAAGGTCAAGATCATGTCACACAAGGTCATTGATAGTAAAAGGTCTACGAATGTCATGGAGTATGTGTGTGTGTGTGGCACTGAGACAAATTTGGACACTAAATGACGCTGGAGCCTGGGTGGGATTGGCCAGAAGCAAGCTCTGCTTAGCTAAGCATAGCTCAGTAACAATTTCGCCTAGTTCCAGCTTTGACCCTCGCTTTATCCTGACCATGAGCTGCCCTGCCCAACTGTATCCTGTCCAGCTGTACGAATGATAGTGTGTCCTGCACCGCTGCCTGGCAAACCTTTCTTGATGTCAACGAGATTGGGGCACAGACAGCGGGGAACACATTTGGGATTTTTTACTAACTCGGTGTGTGGGTGCGAATGTGTGAGTGAACCCCCCCCCCCTCCCTCCACCACATTTTGACTCGATAGGTTTTCCAGATCAATGGCGTTTTTGACACTGACGGTATTACGATGCCTGCTTAACAACACATAACCTGACGCTCAAGGGAAACTATACTTAAGTTTTATAGTTTCTTATCTCTTGCTTGAGTGAGTGGCGCGAATTTATCTTTATTTTGTATTTGTGTTAAAGTAAGGTGCGGCTGTCGCGTTGGCCAGAGGTCATTCTAGTAATGGCTTGTAAAGTAAAACCTTTTTAAGTAGAGGCTTGAAAAAGTGCGATAAAGATCGATGAGTTCCGAAAGATTTAATTGTTGTTAGACCGTAGGTCAGTCAAAGCATATCCGGGTATCCTGACCTTTTAAATGGTCGGTTGGAGCGTGTTCGGTGTGGTTCTCAGCTAGGGGGGGGGGGAGATGAGGTCCGGGGTGTGTGGATCCGATGGGAGGCTGGGTGGGGGAGGGCGGGCGAGGGGACTGGTCGGACTCTGTCTCTGCGGAGGAGGAGGGAGGGGATGGTGGGTCATCAGCCGCAGCGGCGGAGGCCGACACCGGAGCTATCGGTGTCGCTTTGCGACCGGCGGGACAGCGGGACCAGACACCGGAGCCGGCGGTGTCGATCTTGCGCTCAGGTCGGTGGCACCGGGCAGCAGGCCCGGCCGGGTCTGGGGGAGTTACTGTAAACGACAAACCGCTTGAGACCCTAATTTTTGGCGATAACTTTTTATTTCATCAACTGAAATAAACACAATTCTAGCAATGCACGTTTCAGAACCTGCCCTAATTTTTATTATTTAGGTATTTTATTGCCAAACGAAAATTTAGGGTACTTTCCGTTCACTCGTAATGTTAAAT
>JARBER010126814.1:0-11066 GCA_030265075.1 Balanus glandula
ACCAAGTTTTAAAGCAATACCCTTCTTTTTGAGTGAGTTATGCCACTGAGTCAAAAATAAGTGACTGAGAGCTATAATTCAGTGATATAACTCAGTCAAAACTAATAATATTGCTTTGCAATTCGGTTTGCTTATTGTCTATATATAGTTCTCATGCACGTTTTGGGTATTTGTAATATCTTGCAAAAACACACAAAAAAATGTGGAGAATGGAAAATATATATTTTTTTTGGCAATGAAAAAAACTTTTTTTTTAAAGATCGAGTAGATTATAGCGTCAAAATGCTTTGTTATTTTTTGGAATGCTTCAATTTAAATTTACTTTCAAAAATTATTTTTTACGTTTTTTTAAAAATCAAATAAAAAATGGCATGGCATGACGTCACTAAAACGTAATTATCTCCAAAAACACTCTACCAATTGTAACAAAATTTTGTTAGGATGCGTATATTTGCTGTTTATTTTACATCTAAATTTTTTGGGTAAACCCACCAAATATGTATTAGGTTATTAAAGAACAAACACATGGATGTCTATGAAACACCCTCATTAGGCGAAAGATAGGCTTTAAAAAAAAATACTTTTAGGTAAGTTCTATCTCCAAATTTTTTTTGGCATCGAAGGTAGTGCCCAAAGGTATATTTTAGCTAAAGAAATTGCATCATTTTCACTGGCGTCATGTTGCAATTCAATAACATGACCTAATATTAGGAGGTCATCAGGTCAAAGGTTAACAATTTTCAATTATGATTTAACCAAAATAATCCTCTGATCATTACGAGCTCAGAAATATGCAGGTTGGTACATTTTATATCACATAATTATGAGATATAAGCCTATAAACATACCCACACCGCGTGGCTTGTTTAAAACGCCGCAGGCTATAGCACGGTAGCCGTTGCTCTGAGTGACCTAAGACGAGCACAGATGAATTCAGAGCGCCGAAATACCCCTTGAACAGATTTGCACCAAAATCGGAGGGGGTCGGTGTTAATTTACGATTTTTTGGTAAATCTGTCGTGGAATGCCGGTAGTGTAGAAAACCAGTTTAGAGTAGAAAACCAATGGCCCGAAGTGTAGAAAACAGACCTCTGTGAAGGCAGAGGAGCGAACGGGGGAAGGCGCCGCGGCCCGGAGCTCACGGATCTGGCGTCTGTGACGTCACGGATCTGGCGGCTGTGACGTCACGGAGCTGACGACTGTGACGTCATAAAGCTGGCAGCAGTGGTTCGCGGCCCCGACAGCCGGGACAATAAAACATGACGAAAACCTGCTGTACCTACCGTTCGGTTGCGAGATCATGTTTCCTCACGCCTGTGCAAATGCAGCATTTCACACTGCCAATCGCATCAAAAAAGGATACAGCACACGAGAGCATGTGTTCTTTTTTCACAGTATGCTTCAAACACTTTTGTAATCGTGTCTAGCTTTCGTAATTTCCCATTGCAGGCGGTGCCGAGTTTTCCACGTTTTGTCGCACCGCTACGGCGCTGCAGTGCGGTGCGGCGCTGATAAGGTATGCAGGTATTAGAGGATTAGCCGGCGTAAAGCAGCACCGGCCGGCCTTCCGCCGGACTGTACACAGTGGGGTAATGTGACGGGGTAATGTGACGGGGTAATGTACGGTCAGGGTCACCGAGGGACCCCGCCGGGGACGGGGGACCCTGCTGTGGGACCGACCCTGCCAGCTGCTGTTTGACGTGGCACACAGCCGCGTGCCATGACACCCTGCCGAAAAACCATAATAGTGTCATTTGGATTCTGTTGAATTCAGTGAAAAAGAAAGTAAAAGTATTGTTGCGAGATAAGATATATCCGCCCAAGTAGCTCAGTCAGGAGAGCGCTAGGCTTTATATATGGCCAACCCTATGCAAGGTAGGTTCAAGTCGCTTCGGCGCTCGCTATTTGCTTCGGTAGCGGCCACGTTCAAGGTCAGGTGAAGCCAGCGAGCCTGGCGGTCTGTGACGAGCTCAGTCGTCAGGTGACGATAAGCTTTCGATTCAAGTTCTGCCGGTGACTAGAATTGCGTGATCGGGTGGTGGGGTCAGGACCTGCGCAACACATGAGTTGCATGGAAGGAATGGACTTCAAAATATCTCCATCCCAAGAAACTTTTTGTAGGTGGTTACACCTATGCAGACACCCGAAACTTGTATGTTCATTGTTATCAGAATGCAGATGATATTGATATCTGCACAATAGTTAATACTGATTGCATGACATGTCAGCAGTCAGCAGATATAACTTGAACTGTCCAATGTTAGTTTCTCCCAGCATATGAATAGAAACAAGAATACAGGCATCAAAATCATATTTAAGTTGTGATTCTGAGTGCACAAATAACAGGTTGTAAAATGTTTCAATATAGGAAGCACTGAATATATGGAGGCAGCTCACCTTTGTACTTTTTTATCTGAATTCTGCAGATACAAACTCATCTACAGACTGAGACTACAGTCCCCAAAAATTGCACAGCGGTGACGGCGGAAAATAACAAGCTTCATTTCGTGGCAGCCGCGTCAGTATTGTAGCTCTCAGCATGTCGGAGAACTGCTATAATGTGACGTCACAAAAATGCCAGCCAATCACCGACGAGAATTTGTTGTTCGTTTTTAAGCATTTATGCAATGAACTTATAATTTTAAAAAGAAATATTGAAGATGTGTGATCTATTGAAGAATGCCTATCTAATGAATATACTTAGAAGGGGTGTTAAATTTCTGTGTTAAATTTCTGTAAAAAAAGTGTTGAACATTCCAGTAATTCCGGTAGTTATTAACTTGGGTATAGCGCGTGCTATTTTCGAAAAGGTACCATTCGCTCTGGGTCCAATTCATAAAAACTTGACTATATCTGGAGATATATCGTTGTTAAGGTTTGGTCCAGTGAATGATCTCCTAGTTCAAGGATATCGTCTAAAATGTTGATATTTTCCATACATTTTTCATTACAGCTCAAAGACAAAGCGCTTTGTTTAACTACAAAGCGAAGAGAGATAGAGAGACGCTGGAAACTGTAATATGTTGCCAGTTGTGTGGGGAATCCAACGGCATCCCATTTGTTTTGATCTAGGCCAACTTGCTAGCTTTGCGGTCAGATCAATGGCCCGAAGTGTAAAAACAGACGTTAAACAGTGATTCTGCATGGTTAGAAAGGTACAAAATTAGATCCTGAAAATGGAAATACAAATATATTTTTCTCAACAGCAATTTTACCTCAAATCACATAAATGCTTTATTTATTTATCTATTCGCATCTGATAAAAAGGAGCTAATTTTGTTATTTAAATAAAGACGTCATGGACAAAAAAATTACAAAGAGCAATCAGTTTGCAAAAATGAAGATGTTGCTATTATTTTTTGTATATAAAAATTATTCTCACTTATCTCTTCTATATACGTTCTGTTTTTATTTTTAAATAAGTTTCAAAATTTGGATTTTATAAAAAAAAAATATTGTACGGGTTGATGTAACTTCTCCACTGAAGTTTTTCTGCGATAAACGATAAGTCGTATCCAAAACTTTCAGTAGCCTCTGAGGCATCCTTTGCGCATCTTCTGGTGAAATAAATGTTCGGGACATGCCAGGTCACAAAGAAATGACGTCATAAGAGAAACAACCTCAGACCAATTTTTCCGAGCATTGCCGATAATCGCGGTTTATAAGACAACGTCGAAAAATAGTTATCTTGGACTTCTTAGAGGTTATTTTGGTTTTGAATTAGAATATTCGCTTCACTGAGACGTTTAAAAAATGAAGCAGGGTCAGTTATAACAACAATATTTTTGTTCATTTCTTACCTTTGGCCTGACCTCAGAGGTCACTGCTTGACCTGGGATCTTCAAAATGGTACCAATCGATTCATATCGTGGTGCCCGACACGCTCGTTTTTGTTCTGAGTCTCAACTTCCCTCTAACCGTCCGAGCTATGAAATATGCCCTGCCCGGGTGAGGGTTAATCTGTTTTTTTTTAGTCGAACTCAAAATGTGTAGAATTCGAGATACATATTTAATATCGATCATAAAATACAATCTTTGAGCACCTACGGCTTCCATTTTGGTAAATAGCTTGATTCTATACGATCTTACAAACAATTATCACTTATCAACGAAAATTGCAAGACATGACGTCAATAAAACATCTTTTTCTCCACAAGTATGCTATGAATGTTAATACAATATTGTGAGCAAACGTTTAATTTTGAAACGTAGAGTTTTAACTCAGGTGGCCGAAATTTTAGGCGAATTTTAGGGATCCCAAAGCAAGCCCCTAGTGCAAGAGCTAAGATAAAATTGTGTTAAGTAACCCTGCAAAGGTCTTTAGAGATCATTTGAGGTCATCATCGCTTTTTGACTAAAACTCTTGACATAATCAAACTAGAAAAATAAAACCGACACTAATGTGTTTGTCTCGTCTCGTTGTTACAAACTCAAAATAATAGCATTACAATTATCTCAACCCAATTATAGTATGCGAACCAGCTTAACATACACAAAGTATACAATCATCGATGCTTTCGGCAGCGTTTTTTAAATTAAATAGCAAGGTTTTTCCTGACAGCATAAATATCAGCGTTTTTACTAATTGTTCATTATCTTGTTATCAACCTTTACTGTCTAATTCTGAAGAATGCAGCTTTTGTAGCGACGATTTATAGAATCAACTGGTGTTGTTATTAGCGGCATGCTGTGGTCGCGAATGACTTTTCAAAAGTAAAAACACAGACATTACAGCCAATCGACCGACTTTCGGCTTCCGAGAACTGTTCACTCGGGTGTACGAGGAGTACGGCTGCAAATCATGTGACGGGATATACTTATGCCATTTACCAGCAGGCAGGTTAGTCATCTGGAGGGTGAGGTGATGACAGGTCGGTCATCTGGAGGGTGAGGAGATGACAGGTCGGTCATCTGGAGGGTGAGGTGATGACAGGTCGGTCATCTGGAGGGTGAGGTGATGACAGGTCGGTCATCTGGAGGGTGAGGTGATGACAGGTCAGTCATCTGGAGGGTAAGGTGATGACAGGTCGGTCATCTGGAGGGTGAGGTGATGACAGGTCGGTCATCTAGAGGGTGAGGTGATGGCCATGATCACTGATCAGTGGGATCCAACAAAAGTTGCCTTGTCTCGCCTGTGTTTTGGGTGTTGTCTGCCCTGTATCATCTCGGGCTGCAACATATTTGGTCGACACTGGACACTGCAGTCAAAGCAATCGTGAGAAACCCTGCACTTGACAAAGGAGCAGCACATTCCTGTGAGAACAGCAGCAAATTCCTGTGGGAACAGCAGCACATTCCTGTGCGCCAGTTCACCGCGTATTGCAGACCTGGACACGCTGGACACGCTGGACACGGTGGACAGCGGTGGACAGCGGTGACAGTAGCGTCAGCAGTGGTAGACACATACAGTCTAGTTACAGTTACACCGGTCTGCAGGCTGCATCCTCCACTGTTGCGACACACTGCTGAGCACAGCCGGTCGACATGCAGTGACGCCAGCTACGGGTAAGCACCAAGTGCATGCGAGCCCTCATGAATATGGTATGATTTAATTTATAAGCGTTCGTGGAAAACGATTGTCAGTTGAGGTGTTGACAAATATTCGGCACGAGACGTAGATTGACGGCACGAGACGTGGATTGACAAATATTTTGTGTTGAAACCGAGACTGGTTACGAGTGAGTGCGAAGCGCTCGCTCGTCTTTCCTTGGTTTATAGGAAAAATATGAGTATGAGCGGCCCAACCCAACCCGGTCCGGCCCGGCCCCTGGCCACGGTTTTGAGAGCCTGATATATTTGCAATCTCACTTCCGATTGACAAGCGGTCTTCTTTGCTGGGCAGCCCCATCCAACCTACCCTGTTCGAGACTTATGATTACCACTGCTGCTGCCCACTGTCCTGCTTGTCGGATTAAGACCGCCTTTCATGTCCTGCACACTTCAAACGCCTTCTGTTCTGTACTGTCCTGTCTGTACTGGACCTCCAGAGGGTAGTTCTGTCCTGTCCTGCCTGTCCCGGATCTCCAAAGGGCCAGTCTTGTCCTGTCCTGTCTGTGCCGGACCTCCAGAGGGCCAGTACTGTCCTGTCCTGTCTGTCCCGTATCTCCACTGGGCCAGTGCTGTCCTGTCCTGTCCTGTCTGTCCCGGACCTCCAGAGGGTCAGTACTGTCCTGTCCTGTCCTGTTCTGTCCCGGATCTCCAGGGGGCCATTCCTGTCCTGTCCTGTCCTGTCCTGTCCTGTCCTGTCCTGTCCTGTCCTGTCCTGTCCTGTCCTGTCCTGTCCTGCCCTGTCCTGTCCTGTCCTGTCCTGTCCTGTCCTGTCCTGTCCTGTCCTGTCCTGTCCTGTCCTGTTCTGTCCTGTTCTGTCCAGCCCCGTGTAGTGGGTCCGTCCGGGCGGTGCTGTCCGAGCCGTGGGCGTGTCCGAGCCCCGTGTCGCGGCGCCGCCTCGCTGTCCGATCCAATAGCCGCTAATGGTGCCACCGGACGCCAGCCGAGGGCCGTCAGACACGGCAGACGGTCACCACAGCGTGTCTCTGCCGCAACGCAGGATGAATGGCACACTGCCGCCGGCAGCCACCAGCGGCCGCACAGATCCGGTGATCAGATGACCCGGACGGTGTGGGGAAACGACGATAGTGACGAGATTAGGACGATAGTTTAAACAGAATTCGCTTCCAAGATGAAAAGCTATTACAACCGAGCAAGCCACGTTACAAATCGGTGGCGTTGCGCTTCGGCGGTTAAGGTAATCGCACACTCCCACCTTTAAACGTCTGGCGCCGATATGTCCCATCTTAACCGTCCGACGTGATATGTGGGCCGCAGAGCCGTGCCATTTCTCAGAAGTGTCGCACCAATCAGCCCGTATCGTTACTCCCCCGAAATCCCGACCCGCAATATATCTCGCAGCGCGTATATCCTACAAATCACGATAAATGCTATGAGGTGGCAGTCCCCCACGGGCGGTAGATAAGGTCACCCCAGGCTAAACATAGCGCGCCGCTGGGACACGCCCGAGCAGAGGCCGCCCACCGACAGGGCAGGTCACGTCAGCGGCGCACGGTGGCTATGTTGGGCCGAGCGCTGTCACTGGGGAGAAGTGCAGCCAGAGTATTTTGGTCGGGTCATCAGGTCCGCAATGCATGACCTGGGACACTACTGAATGCCGCTGGGCACAGCGTCAGTGACGGAACTGGAGTCCAAGTCTGAGTCGGAGTCGAACCTCTCGGACCCTTCTCCGAGTTCCAGTTGGAAAGAGCGGAGAATGGACGGTGAAAATCCTCCGTGCTTCGAGATGTGGGAGCATATCGTAAAGACAAGGGACGATTTTTAAAATTCAGTTCTTATTATGCAGCAGCCACAAGCATTTAATGCTAAGGTAAGCAGAGATGGGGGCACATTCCTCCGCCACCTCGTCACACTTGCACCGTTACTGCACTGGCGCTTATGGCGAAGGGACAGGCGCGCTAATGCCTACACACTTCACACACTTCACTTCACCTGAGTGTCTGCACAAAAACCTCGAGTACACCCCTGATAAGGAACAGGATGTTTAAGCTCGTATCTTGGATCACGCCGTTATCCATAAATAGAAATCGATTAACACCAGTGCGTTCACGAACAAAAACAAACACCCTCATCCACATGCCTTTTTATGACCTGCCGCTATGCCGAAATGGCTTTGGCAGCGAACAGCAGTCGTAAAATCAGCAGCGTGCACTGAAAGCCGAGCAGAGCCGGCACATCCACCACCGAACGCCAAACGGCCACCGACGTGACGGCTGATGGCCGCGAGTGGAACGGAACACTAGTACACACGCCGGCACAAACGGCTGCAAGTGTTGGGGTGCGCCCGGCTCGAGCCATTTACACGCGGTCAGTGGGTAATAGAGATGTCCGTTTCAGAAAATATTTGTCCAATGATCGACCAATACTTAAGACTGGCCAGCTCTCTCTCTCCAAAACTGTCCTAAAGTAATTGCTTGTCCGAACTTTGTACGAAAGCAGAATGTGTTTTCATTTGTATGAAGCGAAAGACATGCATCATTACTACGACTATACACATAAATAAGTATAGGCATAACTTATCATTTTCGCGAAAAGTCATCGTTGGGCATTAAATGTCCTAAATTTTACGATAAAAATGTGCTTATGTCCGTCCAAATTCTGAATCAGACATCGGAAAAGTTCTGATAAAATCGGTCAACTGTTCCGATTGCCACCACTAATGGCATACCTGCTGGCCAAGGCTGCGTGAGACGTGACGCTCCCCAAAACGGCTGTGAAAACCAACTGATGAAGCAACAGTTCCAAAATGGTGACAGTCTACAGCTTAACTCATGAGCTGGCCTACTGCAACAAGTTAATCAGGAGACAGTAATTTCCCTGAGTAATTTCACTAACACCTCTTCAAACAAAGCAACAAAAGCCATGTTGCTGTGCAAACCACAAATGATATGCCGTTTAGCGGCAAACATCCTGTATTATGACACGATTGTGCCACTCCCATCCGATAGCGATGTTGTATCCTGTGAGCAAGGTCGGCCCTTCGGTGTGGCCCCCGGAAGATAAATATTTACCGACAGCCGTCGGCCCGCCGCAGCGGCGCCGTATCGGCCGCTCAGACGCGCGGCACACAAGGCGGCGCTACCATAGCCTGTCTGACACGGACCGGGGCGGGACCGAGTGTCACACCAGAGGAGAGAGACGCTACCATAGCCTGTCTGACACGGACCGGGGCGGGACCGAGTGTCACAGCAGAGGAGAGAGACAAACGGCACCCAGGCCGAACCCTGTCATCAGCTGTGTGGCTGAACTTGAAGTCAGAGGGATCAGGATCGAAACAATGACTCAGCCGAAACCCGGCGGAACTGCCGGAGCTGCCGCCCGCACGCTGACGGCATGGCGTGCCATCACAAACATCGGCGGGATTTTCTCAGAGAGGCAGAACGCAGTTGTTTCCGACAGCGCTGCAGCTGAGAGCGTGGCCAAGCATTCTCTGCGGTACTTGACTCACGCCAGAGTGGCGGTCTCCTCCATTTTAGACGCTTTCCGGCTGGAGAGATGCTTGTGAGACGAGTGTGCCGAGGACGAAAATCGCGTCGGACTGACTGATTCCCAGGACTAAAGGACCGGAAGTCTCAGGGAGCGAGCGATTTAAAGCTGGGACCTTCCGACCACTGAGTGAAGGTGCTTCTCGCAGTATATCTCAACACGTCTGCGCCAGTAGCATTTCTCGGACAACCACTGATACAATGATGGGAACTAAAAGCAATGGACGAACGCACTAAAGCAGCTTTTATATATTAACGTACGCGAAAACGTGTGGTTATTGGGTACCTAGGACATTCTCGGAAGGACCTGAGGGAAAAATAGCAAATAAAATAAAATGTATATCTAGCTTATGCGAGTCTACCAACAGGCTACATATCCCACACAGGTGGAACGTAGATGATGATATTTCCAAAGAAAATTATTAAGAAGCAGGTATTTGACAGCACCATCAATTGACAACCAAGAGCACTGTTCGTAGTCAGCTCCACACAGTCGAGCTAGCTGTGCAATTCAAACTCGCACTCCATTCAGTTTTCTTAAGAATAAATTAAAAAGAAGACGTAGGAACCGCTCTACTGTCTACCAGCGGGATCTACCACGAAACAGGCCCTGCACTGTGCCACCCACCCCGCACGACCGGCATCTCACAGCCGGCATTGTCTGACTGCACACACCGGCAGGAAGCCTGCCATCCTCGGGAGCCGCCTCCCCTTCACCACCACCACCACCAGCACCAGCGATACCCATCATACCGGCCACAGCCTGCCGGGCGATATCCACCCGGCGCCCGTCACTCTCTGATCCCATCACCGCGGCTGTCTGCCGGCGCCCGGCGCACAGAACGCGCGGTGGTGCGGGCCGTGTTCCAGACAGAGCGAGCGGCAGCGGCGGCGGCGGCGCTGCGGGGTGCGGCCGGGCCTGTCGGCGGCTGGGACATCTCCGGCGCCGGCGCCACCGACACGCAGTCAGCCCTGAACCCCGACACAAACACTCGGCATGATTGCGGCGCTTTGTTCGCCCCCGGCAGCCGGCCTCAATCGACGCAGGCGGCCGGCAAATAATCACGATAAGCCGTCCGCCGGCGCCGCGCCCAGACGATTGAAAACCGACATTCTGTAATTCATTTCGGGAGGCTGGCTTTGTGCGTCTGTCTGCATCGGATGACGATTAGAGACACGCACGGCTCCTCCAGTACAAGGGAAGAAAAGCGCTACCACTGATAAGTCGAAGCAACGAACAACAGGTTTACCAATTCATTTTGGTATAAGACAAAACGTATATTTAAAAAATTATAGTCATAGATAGAGGATTATGAAGGACAACCAAGTACCGGAAGCTTCCTGTCCTGAAAAAGGCAAGAAAAGGGTGACCATATAGGATCTACAGAAGATGTATACATAACTATGTGCTCACCAGTAAGGTGGTTGCAAAGAACTTCGATAAAAACACACACACACACACCTAAAACAAAGTTTATGAAACTGGCTTCAGACGAATTTCCAAAATTTGAAGTGGCACATGATGTTGATTGAACGTCAGAAAAGGCGGCACCCTCAGCTGGCCGCCCGCCTCTCTCGTGTTCAGAAATTAGCCTCCCCCGGTTCCGCCACTCCACAAGCGGCGCTGTTCACTTTAATCCAATCGGGCACCTCCGGCGCTCGCCTGGCCGCGCTCTCCAGCTATGGCGAAGCTATCTTTTTAATTTAGCGCTTCGTCGAATTTACGGCACCGCCGAGAGAATGCCGGCGCGTTTGTTTGAGTTAATTAGGCAACTTAGTTGGGATTACGGTGTGCGAGCGAACGCGTCTGTTGTCTGAGGACGCCGGGCCCTCAGCGGAGGTTCGGTACGGCTTCCTCTGTGGTCGGCGCCTGAAATGATAACGCAGCTGGAGGGAAGTGTTGACTGTGGGTGGGTAGGTACTAGAGATGCAAATTTCAGGACCGCGGAGCCGGCGCCGGCTCCAAATTCAGGCCCGGCGGGCCTGATGCTGTGTCTGAGCCAGGCTTGCCGG
>JARBER010126925.1:0-11064 GCA_030265075.1 Balanus glandula
ATACGATTATAAATTACAAAAAATCATTTAAGCCACTATTTAGAAATATTTTTCAGGTGGCAATATCCCTTTAATGTGGCTCAACACAGCATGACACCACACCATACCACATCGCACCGCATGGCACGGCACGGCTCATATGCCACAGACACGTGAAGAACACCTCGGTGACACTTCGCATCTCTCATGACGCTGCATACCGGTCTGCCCGTAAGCCAGCAACAGTCGCGGTCAGTCGCAGTTTTAAACCCGTCAGCCGTCACACAACGTGGACTCATGGCTCATGACTCCAATACAGCACTACTGGCTAAGTCACCCTCGTGCACCGACGGCGGAGATTCAAACTCATCGATATCGCTCACCGTGATCGACAATAAAAACTGCGGACTTGTAAGAGATAAGTCAACGGTCGAATGAGGACAACGCCGCATTGAAGGCCAGTACTATGGGTGCAGGGAATATAATTTATATTATTTGGTTTCTGAATTTGCAGTCGGTATAGCTATTAGAAATCCGCAAGCGATACGTGAATCATATTTGACATAATTTAGATAATTCACTTAAGTCAGTTTGTGATGGCTGGTATTGGAAAAGTACGAAGTCAGTATCAAGAACCACTCACCAATTACCGTTCGAGAGCCACTCACCATTTAACATTTGAAACTACTAGAGATAAATGAAAGTAGACGGTCTATGTACAATGTAAATGGTACCATATTATGAAGGGATTACAATAACTGAGCGGCATACAATGAACCATACCGTCTCCACTCTCCAGTAGAGAAGACACCCATGAATTCATGAAAGTTCCTGATGACAGTCACTCAAAGGCAAAGCTTTAGAAAAGACAAATAAGATACCTAAATGTTGCAGAACTTAACTAGAGCATATTGTAACAACATGCAATAGGTGGCCGGGTAATGTGCACCTGCTTTGAAAGACACTATCAAAGTCGAAGTCAACACAGAATGTTTTTATATTACCAGTTCGAACGTGTCAATGAAACGTCAGCACTGTCAATAAAGATGACGTTTGGACGTCTTGTTAACTCGGTGCGTCCTTGAAACCACATCAATTCAAAGTACAAATACTGGCAACGAACCACGGTGAACTAAATGCTAATCCATGTTCTTTGCTAGAATTAAGATAATCTCCGATAAATCAAACATATTAATTTCAAGTTTTTAAACTCATAAATGCTGTGTCACTGGTTATATTTACAAAAGGTCTAGCTGCATACATGCACCTGCAAATTTCTAAGAGGCATAAAGCCTTCATGAGACAACCTTGCAAGCTGCAGCCTGAGCCGGATGTTTGAACGGCCTTCGGTGTACGTAATACCGGCCGAACCACCCCAAATAAGGCACCAGCCGCGCGGGCGACAGGAGCTGCGACCTGTCTGCAACGTCCGACATGAGCGTAGCTCAGTGGCATGCACAGTGCACACTGCACAGTCAACCTCCTGTCTTTGTGAGCACACCAGCTCTAACCCTTCAGCAATGTGACGGCCGATACCGGTTGTTTGTTTTACGCGCCGTTTATCGGCGCCCGTTATTGTTTGTTTCACCTGGCCCTGCTCTGCACGTTTCAGCCTGTTGCAGTACCCTTGTACCTGCGGCGGAAGTTGCAGCCTTATCAGGTGACGCAGGTTGGGGGGGGGGACAATCAGCTCGGCTGGCGACAGGTCAGGCGGAGTAGGCCGGGCGCCGGCGGCGATACGGGGTCTTATATCAGGCGCCAGTCTGGCGGCGCGACTCCGGACGAGGCGTGCCGTCCCCGTGCACCCGTGCAGGGTGGCGATAGCGACACCTCTCCCGGCTCCCGGTTCGCAGCGCCATATCAAAGCCGGCCGAGCGGACAGCCCGGCACGTGCCGCAGATGCCGGCTGGAGTGGGTGGTCCCGCCTGCCTGCACCGTCTGCGGGGGCCTGACCCCGGCATGACAGGTCACCGGCGGTCAGTGCCACCCCGGTGTCGGCTTCAGATCGGGGTCACGGCAGCTGCAGGTGCAGGGTCAGCTGCCGGTGCAGGGTCAGTCGCTGCAGCCAGCTGCGGCCGGGTGCGGACGCGAGGTGCCATCCCGTAGAACAGATGGGTCAACGCACCGAGAGACATTAGGCAGCAGTAAAAGCAGGGTCTTGTACGACAACGTCGCGGATTTAAATTATGTTTAGTCGCTCCGAAGCAGTGTCGAGGGTCCCGAGCTCGGGTACCAGTCAGGCCCGCTTCCTTCGCATAAGAACGAGAGCGGGTGCAAATGTATGAGGCACATTAGAATGCAGAGTGCCACATAAGCTCCGCTGAATTCAGAGTTACCTATAATTTAAGGAAAATCGTGTTATCTTTAATTGTTTTGTATCTAATCAACACAATATGCAGCTTACACAACGTTAATTCAAAGAAACCATTGACCCATCCAAAGATTGGTTGACTAAACTTTTCACAGTAGTCGTTTTCCACGATGGATTTTTGCGCTGTGAGGAAAACTTTGTAAAACAACATCTTAACATGTTTTGGTAAGCAAGCTTCAAGATCAACTTTTACGTGCGATGTTTGAATACACATGTTCTCAATGGAAATTGTGAACATTTCAAGAAGATAGAAGCGTTCTAAATGAGAACATTTAAAGCAACACACCGCATGTAAAACTTCAACTTGAAGAACTGTTGAATGATCCTGATCTCAATCATGTTAAAATGTTATTGTTTTAAAAATATATCCATACGGCGCAAAATCCCATCGTGAAAACGGCTAATAATAGGTATAAATAATAAATATATTCTTACATGTTTAGCCTTTTCTTGAAGCCAGCTGTCTCACTTTTCCTACCCTCCTTTTACTTCATGTTTTGTTTTTATCAAGTGTCATGCATGTGCCTGCACAGTGCACACAGTATTGCATAACGCCCATATACGGCTCCGTAAATGCCACTGTGGCCGTAGTCGGCAGTTTGTAATGCAGTCCACTCGAGTGTCCTAACCGCCACACAGGGAAGTACGACCAATACATCTAACGGACGCATTTCGGCCGCCTTTTGTCAGCTGCAGCGAACGCGAAAACCGCCACCGAATCAGAGACTGAGAGCACAGCTGACGGTGGGAAGCAGCTGATATCAGTCGTGCTCAGTCAGAACCAGTGACGTCACGTCTGGCCAGCACCGTTCCGACAGCGCAGCCGTGCCATTCCGCCGCTGCGTGGTGCAGCGAAATAGAAACACGGGAACACATGCCAAGCAATGACCAGTCGGAATGCAGGGTAACGGGCCGGGATATGTGCATTGTGCAGTGCTAAGCAGCTCAGCACACTCTGGAGACATGTTGCGCTGCTCGAATCAGTTTGGGGAAGCATTGGCCATATGGGAAGCTCGGCTCAGCCGGGTCAGCTCTTCCCAATGCGAAAGTATGAGTTGGTTGGTGTCTGAAGGCATCCTGTGACCGTGTGTGACCGTGTGTGACCGTGTGTGACCATGGTTGGAATGGTTGTGACGTCCTACCCCGGCAGGACCTACCGTCGGCGGCAGGGCAGAGCGGGCAGCTTTGGCAGCGGGTCATGCAGGTGTAGCACCGCTCGTGGCCGCAGGCGTCGGTGATCTTGCGACGCATGGCCTGGTCGAACGGGATGCCGCAAATGGAGCAGGATTCGGCCAGGTCCGCCGTAAGACGCCTGTGTATGCCAGCATCTGGAACACAGGGAAAATGTTGGTCAGAGCTCAAATATTCAACTGGCAAAAAGTATATTGGTAAATTTGCACTAAACTCTATCCAGCTCTACCGAAAATTTCCTTGACGGTGCATAGCACGTCCTACACTGCTAAGGTTGCAGCTTTTTACCAACAAACACATGCTGAGCATTGTTATAGAAAACAGAAGCCGGTTTAACATAAAATATGAACAGGGTGACATTGCCAGTCCAGCCAAATGGGCGATAAAAAGTGGAAATATAACACGTAGGAAGATCGAGACGGAAATTGATCAAACAACATTCAAATGAGGTAGGTACACTGACGATACAGCAAGAGAAACAAACAGGAAACGAGTGGCAGTCGAAACCGCAGTCGGCCCCATGTTATTATGGTTCACTGAGACGGGAACAAGATGCCGAGGGCTGGTCTTCCAGATATACCCGGCTGTTTCGCCGCTAATCGGTGCTATTTTCTTCTGGAACATGACTTGGTTGAGCGCACGACATGTACGGAGATCGTTATCATCGTTCAGGGTCGACACTTCCCCAGCACACGAGACAGTTTAACTCCGAATGCGTACGTAGAGTCCCACAAAACTTAGACACGAGACCAGCTTTTGACCCAACAGACATCGATAATCGATCAGGTAAACGCCCTTTTCCCGGTTGGATAATCGCATTATGGCAGCTAGCAAATTTAATGACAGATTAAAAACGCTGCTGTTTAGCGATACTGACATCTGGATTGGGTTGATCCCATGTTGAGTCGCACGGAGTATACCAGGGAAGTCGCGTTTCCCCAGCACTGTAGGTAGTGCATCCCGTCACCTCCATGCTCAATGCTCATTGCTCAGGCTGTGGATCTACATAGGCGGCGGCCGGCGGTTGGCAAATCGCCGGAGGAGCGACCTCCTGAAGGACTGTCTGTCCACCCAGGCGACTCCGCTGTCCACGCAGGCGCCTGCACTGTCCACCCAGGCGACTCCACTGTCCACCCAGGCGCCTGCACCGTCCGCCCAGGCCACCCAGGCCCGGGCCAGCGGCGGAGACCGGACCCACCAGGAAAACCAGCGTCCGTCACCACTAATCCGGCCTCTGCAGCCGCCAAATAAGGCGAGCGTCGCCGCCGGTGCCGCTGACGAGCGCTCCGAGCCGCTCCAGCGCGGCGAGGTGGCCCGGAACCCGCTCCCAGCCGTGGACCGGCACTCGTGGAGCCTGGGAGAGATAAGCGGAGGAGCCTGGGAGAGATAAGCGGAGGAGCCTGGGAGAGATAAGCGGAGGAGCCGGGGAGAGGGAGAAGCGCCGCTCGTGGCACCATGAGTCAGCCCGGTGCGAGGGAGGGAGGCAGGGAGCGTTCTCTCGTGGCTCCGACTCGTCCTGGCCGGTCCGGGAGGGCAGCGGGCTGCCGGTGGTGAGCCCCCAGCAGCAGCCGGCCGCCAGGTGTCGGTTGTCAGGCAGACGCGGCGCCCGAGACCGATTGCGGCTCGCCGCGTGAGGCGACGACAGCGGCAGCGCGAAAGACAGATGGAGGCATGACGATGGGGTGAGCTGGGCTGGTGCACAGCGCACCGCTTCCTACCAGGTCTACGGCGCAGTGGAATATTTGGACCGCTTACCCATCAGTAGCTAGGGTTTTCGGCACAGAACGCCTATCACCAGTAGGCAATCGTTTTCTTGAACAGGAAGAACGGCTTAGGATAATACAAAAACGCATATTGCTAGCTGACGATTTTTTCGGTAGCTTCAGCGTGCATAATATTCTAGTCTGCATCAGGCGACATGCATAGAGAAAGGTATAGGACAACAATTGCTCCTACTCTCATCCCTTTGCTTTCGAATAGACCCGTTGACCTCTTGTTGTACCGGAGTGATAGGAGAATGTACCGGGTCAGCCCGCCCCTCGAACGTCCACTTGGAATCAGGGTCACCTTCTGAAGCCGCTCTCTGCCGGGCAGCCTGCCTGCAGCCATGTGGAAGACATCGCGCTTTTTACCAGCCTCAGAGCCGGTTTGCGATTAAGCGACCCGTTCAGCACGCGAGCTCAGAGCTGGTGACCTCCCAAAGGCAAAGCAATGAACACGGCACCAGCATGCCAGACGAGATGGCCTGGATCTAAGCCAGGCAACTTTCTACTGGGGAAGGAAGTGAGACATAATCCTGAGATTGTGATGAAATTGGCTACGCTACACAGGCAAACGTATATTGAGCCTAGGCATTGGTTTGATTTTGTTTTGTGTCATAATTTGTAATCACTGACTCAACTATAAGAATTTAAAGACCTCAGTTTGAAACTTTAGAACCTCCGCACCTTTCAACGGTTTGATCGCGATTTAAAGGGACACCAGACATTGCCACCTTTATGAAATTTATCGAATCACACTTAATTGTAAGTCAAAAAGTAGAGAGAGGTCAGCTAAACACATTTTTGATTATTTTCCTGAACAAATTGCTAACTTAGAAGATATTCAACTTTTAGTTTTAACCAGAAAATTGGGTTAGTGACGTCACATAAGGACATCGGATAAATACAAAAATATTAAATTTAGTACTAAATTATTAAATTATTACTTTTAGTTCTAATTAAATTTAGTAGTACAAATTAAAAAAATAGTACTGCCAAACCACGCGGTCGACAAAACATCCAACGCATATTCGTGAAGAAAGTGTACCGCAATGTAATTGCCGAAATGGTCCATAGCGTCACAGGCTTGAAGGCTCAATACCTACCAATACACATGAGCCTTATTGTTTACAGAGGTCACAAGTAAACTCGAATATATGATTTTATAAGACCATCGTTGCTGTTTTAACTGATGCCCTACTCAATTGCAAGGCCTGGCCATCAATATGGCTATCTCAAGTCTCAACTCAATATAATGTGAAGGTGGCAATGTCCCTGAGCTGCCAATGTCCTTGAGATACCGAGTGTGAACTTGTGGGACTTGCCACAGGTCCCCTCGCCTCGCCCAGACGCCCGTTCAACCTTCCGATGGGGACGTTCTTGGTATGCCCACTCCATACCTGGCCTGTTGGAATGGGGAGAGGGAGCGAAGCCGGAGGAAGTCATAATCGCCACCCGACGCTAGTTAGGGCGCACTTCCGATGAACGCCTGGAATGTGGACAGCACCGAGGGGACCTTTCTCGGATGTCTGTGGGTTTCTCCCTGTCGGCAGTAAATATACTAGCGGTTTCGGGGAGAGGAGATGCACAATAATGCTGTAATAAACCCAATGGGGGTCCATTTCGAATTGACAAAGTGACATATGCCTATGTAGTTTCTGAATGAGACCCGGCCGTGTGCGGTTGGAGTCACCAAGTTGCACATACTTATCAATGACACACTAAATGGGACACTGACAAAACGTGTCGCAATGAGTTAAGCACACCGGTTACATTTCTACGAACGTGTGCATACGTTACAGTTGCATTGCCTTACATCGTCTTACATGTGCTTATACGCCTGCCTAGACCATCGCTTCGCAACGGTCGCTTACTGAACCTCAGGGCGACCTGAATTGAGCGTGCCACGCCAATCTAAATGCGACACTGCTGCAGTATTCAACGGTGCAATACAATCCGAGACATGCATTGCATCGACCATAGCCCATGAACACCTCCGCTTCGCTTAGATTACAGGTATGATCGCATAAAAATGCAACACTGATGCATGCTCATTGTAATCTAGCCATGTGCGCGTCGTTCATGGCCATATTTGTCAGCCTGACTAGCTACAATAGGCTTGGTTTCATTTGCATTAATTCATCTGACCATTACGCTCGACTAGCTGGCGGCCGACCACTAGCAACGAGCGAGACTGTGCGATGAAAATCACCAATCAACTCTGCAAATGGGCCCCGTTCTTAGCGATTGTGCAAGCTATTCAGCCATGTAAGTAGCATGCTGCATCCCCGGAGTTCTCTGTTGGACAATGGTGCTTCACTGCCGTATGACAGCGATAACATTGACGAGCTTATTGCAGCGTCGGTTTAAACGGTGATAATGTTAACGTAATGCATTGAAATAACTCAGACCTACACTTTAGAGCAGGTCAACTATAAGCTGACAGGAGTTGCGTTTTCGTGACGTCTTTCGCAACAAAACGTGGTTAGCCTCAGATAAGAATTGGGCAGATGGTCGAAGCATAATGCAAACTGAAATGCAAAGGGATTTGTTCTACCACTTATAAGCAACCAGATCTACTTTACAAAAGAGACACCATGTAGAAGCTTGGACAGGACTCAGATACAAACATGCATGCTTAGGGTAAATCACAATACAATACATTTATTTATTCCAAAGAATCAAATTTAATAAATACCAACTCTTGCAGTAAGAACATATTTCACATTCATACGATCTCATTTCATAAGTGGCATTGTGGTACAGACACATGCTGTCTGTCTAGTGTCTACCGGGTAAAGACAAATGTAATTGATAGACTTTAAAGCTCGCCATTAAAACAATGATTACCACATGTTAAGTTTGGGTTGAGGTAGCCATTTTACCTTGGTATTTGGCGCTGGTCGAGCCCGCTGACGGCGGCGGCCGTGCAATCGGCGGTCTCTGCTCATCACAATACTTCATCTCTGCTCCGATGTGACGCGTCACAGTCACTCCTCCCACCACGCTCGTCACTGACAGCCACCGCGATCCCCGTCCGTCCCGGACTGCCGGCAGCACGCGGCTCCCTCGCGCACTTCACACCTGCCACCGCTCCCACCGCCGCTCGACTGCGGGGCGAGACGTCAGCGTCACCGCGACCTGCCACGCTCCCCGGCCCTCCATTGAGAACTCCGTCCCGCCGGCCGTCCAGCCTCTGACAGCGGCGCACCCGCCCGCTGCCCCACCACCACCCCGACCGGCTACTGTCGTCACCGGCTCTGAGCCACACATGTGCCCACCAAATGGAGGAAAAACACGCTCCCCACACACACGAATATGCGAACCCTTCCCGCGGCTTCCTTTACCGCCCCCGACCCCACCGCCGCCGCCGCCGCCGCCGCCGAGCCCGGACAGAAGTCTCAGCGCCCAGGGTGCCGCTGCCAGAGACTGTACGCCAGGTAACGCGCGGTACACCTGGTGACGTCACGACACCTGATGACGTCACGGCAGCGCGGCGTCTCGGCAGTGCCATTGAGGCGGTGATGGCACTGTCGATATGACTGCCGGTGGGCCGAGCGACATGGCTGGCTGCCTTGTATGGCGATGCCGGCCGGTCGGCGGCCGCGCCGGGCAGGGGTAATGACGGTATCCCGGAAGCGATTTCGAGGCGAGAGGTGAGCATGTTTGTGGACTGTGCTGTGGGCTGCTCCGGCTCGGCAGAAACGTGGCCTCCAACTGTCAAACGGGTGTCGGTCGGTGTTGGGCAATGGAAACAGTCGACACGCGCTGATGTGCTGTAAAAACTGTCCTGCGCTGATATTTGCTAATCAGGAAACTTGCTGGTAGGATAGAGCCGGATTGTGTTACAGCAATATGTCACTTTTTATCGTTATTAAATCAGTTCAATTTGAAGAACTATCTGAACATTGATAAATGATCAACCACCCGATCTTTATCTGTCTCCTTGCTTTAGTAGTTTTTTGCCATAAATCTTTCTCGCCTCGTTAAGTCCAACCAAATAACTTTAAAAAATGAACCACCACTACGTACTACAAGCAATGATTACAGCGTTGTACAGCAACTGTGAACATTGGTGTTTTGCAGTAAGGTTTTGTCGACATTTGTAATGTTTTGCAAAACACACATGATTTATTCAGCCTGAATTCCATCAAAACATTCGCAGAAATCAGTCTTTTATTCCTAAGCAATTATTTTTATTCCGAAAATGTTATTCATAAGTAACATTGAATTCACACTGATCAATTTGATTGATCAACAACATTGAAGACTGATACTATTTTTTGTTTGCTTTTCGGAGGCCAGCTGTCTATTAAAAATAAGGAAATGACGCTCTCTCAAAAAATCGAATGAAACTAAACAAATTTCAGCTAATATTTGAAGCTAGCAGGAATTTGATGGACCATTATGCATATAAAAATACTAAACGACTCTTCACGCTCAAGAGACACTCACCAGCAACTCAAGTATCGACCACAAGCGGAATCTCTGTGTAAAAATCAGCATCTGCGCTGCTGCAGTGATCTTACGTCTCTGGCACGCTGCCTCGCTACAACCAGGCTGCAGGGCTGACCACTCATCTGTCCACCTCGACCGTCCAATTCTGCAGCCACCTGCCTGACACCTGCTCCCCAGCTGCCAGACCGACAGACAGACAGACAGACCGACAGCGTACTACTTACACACAGACGGCAGGCGGCCTACGGGTCACCTCTGTTTTAAAACAGACCTACGCCGCCCCCGACCCGAGCGGGCTGGGAGTCTGGGATAAGGGTGGACGTGAGGAGGGGCCGGGGAGGGGAGGGGAGGGGATGGGAGGGTCAGCAGTGCGGGACGGCAACTTTAATGAAACTCGTGAGTAGATCCCGCCGATACGACGGCCTGAATGTGTTGACACATTCACCGGCGCCGCCAGTCAGGTGCAGAAGCCGTGCCGAAAACAGCTCAGACAGGTGCAGAAACTGTGCCGAAAACAGCCCTTTTACCCCCCCCCCCCCCCCACTGCCGACTGGCGGCAGGAGCGGAACAAAGCGTGGCAGCCCTCCGTGCGCCGGTCCCCCGGAGCGGGCCGCAGAGACACGGCTCCGGTCCCACGCTCTCCACGCGGTGCGCAGCGGGCACCGTACGGCTGCCTCTCCAGACACCTGTACCTCGGCCGGAGGCGGCGGCGGCGGGACGCTGCTATCTAATCAGCACCGGCCAGCCAGGCAGCAGCCACAGCCAGGCTGCGGCCACAGCCAGGTAGCAGCCACAGCCAGGCAGCAGCCACAGCCAGGCAGCAGCCACAGCCAGGCAGCAGCCACAGTCAGGCAGCGGCCACAGACAGACAGCAGCCACAGCCAGACAGCAGCCACAGCCAGGCAGCAGCGGCCAGGCCCCGGCCGGCCCAGGGTGCTCGGTCGCGGGCTGAGGGAGGGGGGAGGGAGGAGACACAGATGCCTTGTCCGCCGCTATGATAGCCTGGATGCCGTGGACCCGTGGTAGCATACAGGTCAGGTTCAGGATGGAGGGCATGAACAGAGGTGTTTTAACAGCAGCAGTGGCGAAGGAAGGTGATTTAGGGTAGTGGCAAAGACAGTCTGAATTGGCGGTCATGAGCAAAAAACCTCATGGGGGAGGGGGTGCATCAACCCTCTGGATTGGCGAGGTTTAAAGGGACATTGCCACCTCGCAGGTCGATATGGAGTTTTGTATATGAAAAGGTAGATTATGCGTGTCCGATTCGATATGCAAAGTTTGGGTCTCGAAACTGCTCCCGTTAGA
>JARBER010127036.1:0-11064 GCA_030265075.1 Balanus glandula
CCCCCCCCCAGTCTATGATGCTTGGCTCGGCGGCTTTCTCCAGGATGACCGTATATGAGGGCCGTATAATGGATATATCGATACTAGGGTGCATCGAAATACTTGTCTTAGACAAATCGATTAGCTGGAGAAATAGACCCGTTCCATTTGACCTAAAAACATCACATGTTAATATGATAAGCGGACGGACGAGCGATTGTGAGAAGGGGCATGCGATTGTGGAGCTATCATCGTCAGACTGACCAATGAGTCACCGCACGAGTGGCGCTGCGCTGATTACGTTGTGAACATAGCGTTTGACCTCACCGCGTCCAACACCGGCCATCCCACGGCGACCTGTGTCGCCATCCAGCGATCATTGGGCCGGCCACGCCTCTGGTCCGTCTGCCGGCATCACATCGGAGGGGTTCTCCTGGCCCACGTCTTCGCTGATCCCAAAGAGGAGACATCGCGCTCAGCAGACTAGGTTTGCCTGTTCGCACGCTTGCGTGAGAAGTGGAACATGCTGCTGAAGGACGGAAATATCCCGCTGTCGCAAAACTCTCCTGACTAAGCTGAACTGGTCTTCCTTCGAGAGCCACAGACTGAGCTCGACTCGTGTGCCAACGAAGCTTAGCGATCAGCTTCAAGCGAGGCGACTGCCGCGAGTTCGTATGGATGTGCCTGCTGTATATCGGTGCAGCGCAGAGCCCGGAGCGCCTTCAACGGCCGGGGGCGATACACAAAGTAACCCTAATCGATACTACGTAGAGCATAACTGAGAGCTGCTGTGTATAATAGAGCTGATGGTCCACCAGCGAGCTCGACTCGGTTATATCGAGAGAGTTGCTGCCGTGAACTGACGTGGTTTTCATTGGCTGAACCGAAGCAGTCCCGGTCTAAGCCAACCTCTCTTCAGACTTTGGTCTTGTCCGACTCGACTTAGATGATAGATATCACTAATCGTCAAAGTTTTGATCTTTTCTGAAGGTTGCGCCTGTCTGCTTTGACTTAGTCAGACCTGACTAATTGATAGAACAATGATGTGATGTTATCCAGCCTGACATGACCTGCCATAACCTGACATGACCTCCGGAGCTGACAGCGTCCCGCCTCGTCGCCGGCAGGTGGCGCCGGCTGCCTCCAACGTCTGTGGCAAGGTGTTCAGCAACGGCGACCCCACGTACAGCTGCCGGGACTGCGAGCAGGACCCCACCTGCGTGCTCTGCACAGAGTGCTTCAGACAGTCGGTCCACCGATACCACAGGTCAGTCCGATGTAGCTGCCACAGACAGACACGTCAGGTCAGTCATTATTAGTGCACGGCTGAATACTGTTTTCCCATTGACTACGTGACACGTACTTAATTTGAGCCGTGCATTAACAAAAGTGCTATGGACACCCGGAAGGGATAGTTTACAGGCTGAGCCTCAGATCAATCATCCTGCATTGATCTCTCGAAAAATATGCCCTTGTCTGCTTAACAGCTGGTTTCCAGCCATGTACAATATTGTGTCATGCTTTCTTACATTAAATATTCAGTTTATGATCTCGCCTTCGGCTCGTTCATAAACATAATCGTTTAAATGCCACTCGTCCATAAAACTATAATAACACATACCACAGGTTATGGGCGCCATATAACTCAATTGTTGAGGCGCTCTAAAGTACAAATCATCATCATCATCATCACATACCACTGGTCAGTCAGGCATAACTACCGCATACATGACTGCATACCAGCGACGCACACCACAGGTCAGTCATAAACACCAGGCACTTTAGGTCGCTGGGTCAGTCAGTCAGTCACAGTCGGTTCTCAGATGTACAGTGTACAGTGTGTGAATACTGTTGAAGTAGTGCAGTCATTCTCATGACCAATGAACATCACCAGGCGGCCAGTGGACGGCGTGCCTTACATGGTTACTGTGTTACGTGATTTGTGAACCCTGCTTGACCTGAACCGCCACAGCGTGGCAGTTATGATGATACTAATACCGATATGATATCGGAGTCCGTTAGGCGAAATATAGCTAACAGACGGCTCAATGACACTGACTGAAACGCGTACTCTTCCACCGACTTTCCCAGTACCCGACATTGTGGATCAATCCGTTCCGTTCAGTGTCTGACTCATGGGCGCTGTGTGACCAAATAGTCGGTGCGCCCATAAACACAATCGTTATCATCAGCATCATTATAATCATTTTCAGTTTTTTACTGGGACATCAAGGTGCCGGTGATTTTTCTCAGTATGCATCTGCCTGTTTGTACAATCGCTTCAGAGTTTTACTTAAGTATGCGGTTCTATTACGTCAAGTAGTTGAAAAATATAAACATTAAAGATAGTGTGCAACTGCAAACTGTGCATATGCGCTGGTTACTCAGTCGTGTAAATTTTTCAACCGCACGCGCCACGGCGAGCTCCCATCACCGACTATCGTCTGTAGTGCTGTATGTGTGTCACTTTATTGTGTGTGTGTCGGGTGCAGTACCAGCTGTGCGTGTCTGTGACGTAGCTGTATGTGTGTGTCGGCAGTTGGTACCAGGTGTGCGTATCTGTGACTATGTGTGTCTGTCGACAGGTACCAGATGTGCGTGTCTGTGTCTGTGTGTGTGTGTGTGTCGGCAGGTACCAGATGTGCGTGTCGCAGGGGAACGGCGGCTACTGCGACTGCGGCGACTCGGAGGCGTGGAAGGGGGACGCGGCGTGCGCCTCGCACCAGTCGCCGGGCGAGCAGCAGCCGGCCGCCGCGCCCGAGCACACCGCCAAGGCCAACGTCCTGCTCACTGCCGGTGAGAGCCGTGACTCAGACAGAGGCAGACGACGGTGACGCAAAGTCGGACGCTAACTCAGACCAGTGTCCAGAGTGTGGCAATTCGGGTTGGAAATGACACCCAAATGATAATAATTCTCCACTCTCACTCTCCATTTCAGGAGTTATTTTCCTCTCCCAAATCATAAATTATGTTACTGATGCTATCATACAAAATGATCACAATTGTTCGTGATTATGTTGTATGTTGGAAATCTACGGCTATTCTTGCTGATCGATATAACACCATTTTGTACATAACTTTCCACTGTCACACCCACACCCAGGGAAAGAAGGAATTTTGGGACACTGACTAGGGCACAGGCTCAGAAGGCTCAGACTTATCGTATTCAGACCAGTAAAATCTTACTCAAACTCAAATTCAGACTCTCGCTCAGACTCAGTCATAATGAAACCAACATCCTAACGGACACCACTACAAAACATCACCTCGCATCGTCACACTCGTAATTGTATGTCCCGCACCACCGTAGCCCTTTCCTGCCTTTACAACTAAGCCAAACAGCCAAACAGCCAAACAGCCAAGCAGCTAAGCACTTACCAACCATTTAAAATTGAATCATGAACACAAACATACAAACAAAAACACAATATCACAAAACACCCAGCCATCGCACCCGGGGCCAGCTGCGACAGCACACAGGCACCGGCAAGAGGAGCAGCAGCACGCGCTGGTCACAGCGAGCGGGGCGGCAGCACGCGACAGCAGCAACGACCACGCTCCAACGCGGCGGCAGACGGATCTTGTTCCGCACTCCGCTCGTAGTTCGCGTCCAACCAGCTCCAGCCGACGCCCCCGAGAACGGAAATCAGCAGCACGGCAAGGATGGATGTCGTTGTGTGTTTGAGGATGTTTGCGTATGTGAAAAGAATGTGGAGACATACAACTATCTAAACAAACTCAAGCACAAACTCAGACTCAGTTTAGATTCAAACTAGAATTCCTGCTCTAACCCTTCAAGTGGGTCGGGCTGGGCACCTTGCTCGCGTGGTGCTCTATTGTGGTCGCCGTATGGTTGCTGCTGAATGATGTCGTTACTCCTTTTGGTATGCAGGTATGTAGTTGGGTAAAACGCGGTTTGTTGAGACTGCCCATAGTTTTCCAATAGCAGCTGTAGCAACCCAAAGCAATCCGCTTGATCTGTTTGTCCTGATTCTGGGAATGAGATGTTTAATCAGTGATAGCCGCTTCAGGGTATAACATCCATTTAACGTACGGCAGTATCGGTATTCGGTATGTCGCCTGTGGTGGTTTTCTGCTCTCCGAGTTATAATATCGGCCCTGTCCCCTGTCGTCTGGCTAATATCCCCTGTCGCGGTGTGTTCCGGCGCGGCCTTGTCTGACCCCCCCCCCCCCGTCATCCCCTCCGCAGCGATGCAGTACGTGCTGAGCGTGTTCGACCGTGACGCCACCGACCTCAAGATCGTGCCCCTGGAGTTGGACCTGGGCCGCGAGCACTACCCGCCGCGCCACCTGCGCTACGCCGCCGTCGCCTACAACTTCGGCGTGGCCGCCACCGATAAGGTGGCCGAGGCGTTTACTCAGCTGATCCCCTGCTCGAAGGACGAGTCCAAGGCGGCAGCGGCCGCGCTCAGGAAGGAGGGCCTCGCCATCCTGCTCTACAATGAGTTCTCGGTGAGTGAAGGGAGGAAGGGTGACGGAGGAGGGAGGGGGGGGGGGTGGATTGGCGGCGGGGCTGAGAACACATACGGGTGACGTTGGGTTTTGGAAGTTGTGTTGGTGGTGGCAAGTTATGGGCCACCGGCGATGCAAGGCGCCGAATCGACTCCCAGTGAGTTGGAACGTGACGAACCACGTGGCAACGTGAGTTGTTGGTTTTTACGCGAGCTGAAGTGGCAGCCGATCCCCGCCATCTTCGCTTTTTTACCTTCCGCCCAGTTATTGCTGTCTGCGATAAGCGACGCCAATGTTATCGTACTGCGGTATCTGTGCTGGCTGTGGAGCTGGTGGTCATCTCCCTTCGCCATCTTATCTCTCACCCTGTCTGTCTCCCTGTCTCCCCTCTCACCCCCGCTGTCCTCGCGACTCGGCAGGGCTGTGACGACCTGCTGAAGAGTCTGAAGCCGGAGCAGCAGCGGAAGCTGCGCCGGGCCGAGCTGCACGTGGTGCACGCCCACGTGGCCGCCCACCAGCTGTTCACAGTGCGCCTGGTGCGCCAGCTGCGGCAGCTGCTGGAGCGCCACACCCAGCTGAGACCCGTCTTCAGCTCCGTCATGCAGCAGGTAAGCGGCGGGAGGCAGCAGGGGGGGGGGGGGGGGGTGTGAAACGAAACACAGCGCCGCGGAAAAGGTGAGGCGGATGTAGTCCAGTGATCGGATGTGGATTTTATTGTGGATGTCTGAGAAGTGTTCGGGGGTAGGTGTCCTGAGTAGTTGTGTTTGGAAATGCAGATTGTATTGTCACTGTGTTTTGGAGATTTATTTGCCTTTGCGTGGGCTAATGTCAGGCCTGATTGTAGCGGAAAATTTCGTGAACTTTTGTAATGCAAAGCAGTCATGTATGGGTCGTCTTTGTATGCTCTTCTTTCTCCATCTCGAGAAATATCGGCTGTCTCCACCACGTCTGTATCTATATCCGCTGATGTCTGCGTCGCTGCCGTCTGGCTGGCGAATCCTCTGACGCATTCCTGCCTCCGGCGCGGTGCGTTCGTCAGACTCTGGGCGGCTCGGAGCTGATGCCGTCCGTGCTGGAGCGCCTGATGGCCTGTGACGGCCGGCAATGGAAGCAGGCGCGCCACGAGACACACCTGCTCCTCATACAGGGCATGCTCATGGACATCGAGTCGAAAAAGTACTTCGCCCAGGTGGGTGTGCCGGCTTGGCAGCGTGGTGGAGCAGAGGCAGGCTCAAGGCGGTCCGTAGATTTGTGTAATTCCGAGTAGAAATACTTGTTTACGATTCGTTGATAATGCTGCCATGGAATTTTCCACGCAATGTGGTGATGAGTTTCGTCATATGTTTATATCTTCGATGTTGAGTCCTGGGTTACATTTCGTTTTACAAGCCTGGTTTGCAGCACCACTGCATGCATGCTATGAAGTGGTATTAGCCCTGTGTAAACTGTGAGATCCTGATAAGATGGCTAGACGGTATGTGTAACCAAAGGTCATACGTAGTTGATAACCCTGTGCGTTGTAGTGCTAGTAGGTCTTCTGTACAACACTAAGTGCTGGAGATGGACAATGGGTATGGCCGGAGATCGGCAAACTCCACGAAATATTTGAACTATGAATGTTATATAACTTGCAGATGCTTTATCGAAATGGAAAATATTTTTTTTTAGATTAAGTTTTTTGTCAAAATGTGTAATGTCAAAAGCTTGTCATACCTTATTTAACCTGATTTTAGTCCAATAAATCCGGTAGAATGCAAACATTGGTACCAAAGGCTTTTGGTTAGGCGCCGAAGGAGTTATTCATAGTTAACGTTACTGATTTTTCTTGCAGCAGATTTTTGTTTTACCGTGGCCCTTGCAGCCTATCAAAGGTGACGGTTAAATGAAGTGTCAATGTCAAAAAGTCAAATGTAGAAGATTTGAAATGAAGTTAAGTTCATGAGAATAAGTGCACAAAGCAAAATTAAAAAAAAAATATGGAGCAGAATTTTAGAGACATGAGAACAAAAGTTTATAGACCGGACGACTGTCTGTATGTGTGTTCTATACGCAGCTTGTATACATAAGTGTTTTAGACTGAACCAAATGCTACAATAGTTAGGAGAGCGTGTGTCCGAACTCCGAAGGTCGCAGCTCAAAGACACTGTTTTTGCACCTGTCTCTAAACGATCCAATTAATTTACCATTAAAAAGAGGAGTTCATTATAGCGGAAGTGTCACCCATCTGCTTCCTGTGTTTGGCTCCAGCTGCTCAGCTGTTTTGTCGCTGTAGTTTCACAAAGGCACCTGGTCGACGTACGGGGTAAAACAGCGCTCGGTCAGCCGGACAAATGGCTTTGTCGGAATTCCTCGCTTTGAAGGTGCAATGCGTTAGTGTTAACAATCCCTTCTGTGGTGCGGCCGGTCGTATATGCCTGGCTCAATGGAATCGATAGCACTTTATCGAAACAACTGCCGGCATTCTGCATGTCACTGACATTTGATACCCTGTGACTTGCGAAGAAGGTTTTCTGTTTCGATCAATGATAAGCAGACGGGACAGCTGACGGAATTGTAGATTCCTTAGCATTCCAAACGAACATCGCATCTAACCAAACCGTTTTTTTGTGAATGTCTGGTGCAGCGCCTGAAATGCGTTTGGTTGTGATGTCGCAGTCCGTTGGACTTTGCATTTCCGCTGGGTTTCGTGTGTTTGTTGATCGCTGTACCACTGCGTCCGTGTCCGTTCACTACTCAGCAGTCTTGTTAGTCGGATATATACCGCCTTCCTCAAACATCAGTCAACGCCCGTCACAACTGGAAGTCTGTTTTCTGTCACTTGATGTCAGTGTCCAGTGGCAGTGATGCCGTGGTTATCGCCAGTGAAGTATGACTGCCTGTTTGTCTATATGTGCGGGTGTGACGTGTGTGTTGTTCGGTTAAACATTCATAGCGTTCGATTATGTGTGTTGGCCAGCTGATAAATAGTCGTGTTTCTGTGTATATTTGTGTAAGAGATGCTCTCATTGTGTGTATGTGTTTGCTTGCGTGTGTGCCAGCTGATGTTCTCATCGTGTGTTGTGTGTGTTTATGATGTCCACAGCTTGTGTTTCTGTAGTTTCAGATGTTAACAGCTTGTGTGTTTCTGTGTGCCTCTGTCTTTGTCTGTGCCTTCGTCAAATATTAACAGTGCGTGTCTCTGTCTCTCTGTATGTGTGTCCTATCAGTTGTTAACAGTGCATTTGTCTTTCTCTGGGTGACCGTCAGATATTAACAGTGCGTGTCTCTGTCTCTCTGTATGTGTGTGTGTGTCATGTCAGTCGTTAACAGTGCATGTGTCTTTCTCTGTGTTTCCGTCAGATGTTCACGAGCCGGTACCGGGAGCAGACGCTGGCGTCGCTCCCTAACCGCGTGCAGGAGCAGATCACCGTGCAGGACCTGTCCGTGCAGATCTACACGGTGCCCTCGATCGCGCACCACCTGATCGCCGAGCAGGACGCGCTCTCCCTCGTGCTCGGCACGCTGGTGGACGAGATGCGCACCTACACCCACGGTACGGCGGAGCTGCACACTGCTGGCTAGTCATGGCCGTCGGTGCGATATACTTGGGCTGATGGAGAAATACAACAACTAGTCCCTCACGTGATTTTCTTCTCACGAATTGGTGAATTATGCTACCAGTGTATAGTCTTGTTTCCGCGCTATCCTGCAGTGATCGTATCACAACACCTGTCCCCCGATCTTTCTTCACACTAAGCTGCCAGCGGTGTCTTGTGCCACCTCTGAGCTGTACCGAGCTCTACTGATCAAATCTGACGTGTGTCTGTGTGCCGGCGCTCTGTGACGTGTGTCTGTGTGCCGGCGCTCTGTGACGTGTGTCTGTGTGCCGGCGCTCTGTGACGTGTGTCTGTGTGCCGACACTCTGTGACGTGTGTCTGTGTGCCGGCGCTCTGTGACGTGTGTCTGTGTGTCGGCGCTCTGTGACGTGTGTCTGTGTGTCTGTCGCTCTGTGACTCGTGTCTGTGTGCCGTCGCTCTGTGACGTGTGTCTGTGTGCCGGTGCTCTGTGACGTGTGTCTGTGTGTCTGTCGCTCTGTGACTTGTGTCTGTGTGCCGGCCCTCTGTGACTTGTGTCTGTGTCCCGGCGCTCTGTAACGTCTGTATGTGTGCCGGCGCTCTGTGACGTGTGTCGGTGTGTCGGCGCTCTGTGACGTGTGTCTGTGTGTTTGTCGCTCTGTGACGTGTGTCTGTGTATCTGTCGCTCTGTGACGTGTGTATGTGTGTTTGTCGCTCTGTGACGTGTGTCTGTGTGCCGGCGCTCTGTGACGTGTGTCTGAGTGCCGGTGCTCTGTGCGGACAGGCGGACAGCTGGTGTTGCGCGCCGTCAGCACGGACTCGGCGTCCCGGCGCCGGTTCGAGCGGCTCCTCTGCTGCCTGACGGACGCCCGCTACCTGCTGAGCGTGGTGCCGCAGACGCAGACGGACGCGCTGCGGGCCGGAGTCCGGCGCGGGCTGGACACCCTGCTCGACCTGCTCTGCTTCTGTGAGGTCAGTGACGCCGGGGGTCAGCTGTGAGGTCAGTGACGCCGGGGGTCAGCTGTGAGGTCAGTGACGCTCGGGGGGCTTAGTTGTGATGTGGTAGAGGGGAGTGGGAGGAGCTTCCGTGCCCGGCGCACAAGTCCGATAGATATTTGCTAGGGTGTGCGGAACGTGAACATATGCCTAGCATGGCATGTGTTAAACGACAGATTAAGACGCTATCCCCCCCCCCGCTCCCTGACTGTCGTAACGCGTCCCTCCCCACTGTCTGGCTGTCGTAACGCGCCCCTCCCCGCTCCCAGACTGTCGTAACGTCCCGCCCCCTGGCTGTCGTAACGCGCCGTCGTCTGCAGGGGATGGAGCCGGTGGTGCGCGCGCAGACGGCGCACGTGCTGTACGACACGCCGTACGAGCTGCAGCTGACGGTGTCGTTCGGCCTGGCGCCGCTGGTGACCCAGGTGCTGGAGTGGTGCGCCGCCGACCGGCAGCTCATGGTCTACGCCTACAGGTGAGAGACGCACGAAAGCAGACGGGGAGGGAGTGCTTTTTGGTTTAACTTTTCGTTTAGTTTAATTGTTTCGGTGTAAGTTGCTGTCTGGTCTGATTTCTTCGGTTTGACTTCTGCTTGCTCTGACGGTCTTGGTTGGACTTTTCGCTTGGTCTGGTTGTTTGTTTTAACTTTTTGTTCGACCTGATTACCTCAGTAAAACTTTATGCTGGATCGAATTGACTGGGTTTAAATTTCTGCTTGATCTGATGACGTTGGTTGGACTTTTCGCTTCGTCTCGTTGTCGCGTTTCAACTTTTCGCCTGATCGGATTGTCTCAGTTTAACTTGCCGCTTGGAATGATTGCCTTGTTTAGTCTGGCATTCAAATGACTTTGTAATGGTAAAATAGTCTCCACCACTATCTTTCTCTGTGATAGCGCTGTGCTATGCCCCGCTGACCGTCGTCTGCTCTGTACCAACAGCGCCGTGCTAGCTAAGGTTGCTGTCCCCCGCTGACCGTCGTCTCCTCTGTACCGACAGCGCTGTGCTCTCCAAGGTGCACGCGCGGCTGCCGTCGGACCGGTTCTTCCGTCGGGTGGAGATGCAGCTGTTGGGCCGCAGTGTGCGGGTCAGCACGCTGCCTGTGGTGACGATGCCGGTCAGTCTGGAGCTGCCGCTGTCCCGCCTGGTGGCCGGACTGCACCTGCACCTCGGTCAGTGGCGCGACGGGACGCGGGCTCTGTCAGAGACGGGACATGTGTTATGTCAGAGACGAAACGCGTGTTCTGTCAGAGACGGGAGACGTGTTATGTCAGAGACGGGACGCGTGTTTTGCCAGAGACGGCACACGTGTTTTGTCAGAGACAGTACACGACACACGTGTTTTGTCAGAGACGGAAAAGTGTTCTGTTATAGACTGGACACGTGTTCTGACAGAAATGGGCACGGTTATAAGTGGGAGATTCAGAGATGACGCATTAGGAACAGAAATATATGGTCACTGATTGGTTAACGCCTAAGACTATACTTTCCGCGCGGTTGTGCGCATTTTCAATCCCCGTAATCGTTGCGCTGGCTGTTTCTACGTCCGGCAGAGAGGCCAACGAAGATAAATTTGCTGCATGCATGATGAAGAGAACTATCGAATTCGTCCTAATCAATCATAGGGTAGTCAGGTTTGGTAACATTCGTCCATTTCATTTGCATAAATACCTGCGCAATGGAAAACGTTGACCCGTACCCTGTGACCTCGACCAATGACCTGATCTGTTGCCTCTGATATGTGACGTGTGAGTCTGTGACATTGACCAGAGACCTGTGACCTTGACCTGTGACTTTGACCTGTGACCTTTATCTGTGACCTTGATCTGTGACCTTGACCTGTGACCTTGAACTATGACCTTGACCTGTGACCTTGGCCTGTGACCTTGACCTGTGACCTTGACCTGTATTTGTATTTGTATTAAACATTTAACATTATTAAACTGTGACCTTGACCTGTGACCTTGACCTGTGACCTTGACCTGTGACTGTGACCTTGACCTGTGACCTTGACCTGTGACCTTGACCTGTGACCTTGACCTGTGACCTTGACCTGTGACCTTGA
>JARBER010127146.1:0-11063 GCA_030265075.1 Balanus glandula
CTCTTCGCACGAAAGGATCTCCATTCCTCATAGGAGGGCTTCCTCTCCGCACGAGAGCCTTCATTCCTCACGGGGAGAGGGCTCTTCACTGCACGGGAGGGATCCTCTCCGCACGGTAGGACCCTTTTCCGCTCAGAGAGGCCTGCTCTGCGCACGAAAGGGCCTCCATTCCTCACCGAAGGGTGTCGTCTTCTCAAGGAAGGGTCTCACCTCCGTATGAAATGGTTTCCTCTCCGCACGTAAAAGCTCCTCTCTGCACGTAAGGGCCTACTCTTCATACGGGAGGTCCTCCTCACTGCAAGAGAGGGCCTTTTATTTGCACGGAGGGGCTCCTTCCGTACGAAAGGGCCTCGTCTCCGCACGGAAGCATTTCTTTTCAGCATGGTGGCTTCTTTTCTGTATCGGAGGGCCTTCTCCCCACACATGAGGGTCTCCTTTCCCCACGAGATATGGCTTCCTGTCCTCATAAGAGAGGGTCTCCTCTCCGCAAAAGAGTCCCTTTATTCCTTATTCCTTACGCCTTCTCTCTGTACGGGAGGGCCTCATCTTCTCGTGAGAGAGCCTTTTCTCCGCCGTGCGGGAATGCATTTCCTCCGCATGGTGCCTCACCCAGGCACGTATACCTAGACAGGATTTCGTCCAGGGGGGGCGCCTAAAAAAGCCCCCTCCCGAGCGTTAAAAGGGCCCCACTCCCAAGCGTTCCAAGGACATAACAAAACGAATAAATGTGTCTCCTACAATTATGGAAAACGCAGTACCTATAGGGTGCAAAAACTTGCAGAAACACGAAGTCAGGATTACGTCTGAATTAGAGGTGGCAAAAGTTGAAAATTTTGAGAACCAGACTCGAACCATTTCAGAAGGCAGAAAAGTGGAACCATTTGTACCCAGTGTCAAGAATGCATGGACCCAAAATACCCAGGCACCAAATAGCAAAATGCTGTCTAAGAAGTAATATTGACAAATTTGCACCCTACAGTTCCTGCAACCAGCCTGCCTTTTCTAGTTTCATTTCTATTTAGTTCAGATTAGCCAGCATCACATTGAAGCCTGCGCATATTAGTGTTCTTACTGGCATGAAATCAGCATGAATCATAAGTTGGACCCAGTCTGTACCCATTATCTTTGGGCGGGACCCAGTCTGGAACCAAATGGGTCCAGACTGGGTCTGGAGACCGGTTCCTTGGTTCCATGTTTTGCCACCTCTAGTCTGAACACTAACGGACGGAAGTATCCTGCAGTAAAAGTGAAGACCGAACCTAACAACGCTGTGGTCCGCGCTGAGGAAGGAGCGGTTGCTCACGCTTTCGAATGAAACTGCCGTGGGAAAACAAACTGTTTGGTCATATTTCGTTTGAGAGCTCACAAAATAAAGACAAATCATAAGCCTTTTAATAGTGGTGCAAATGTAAATTTAATATCTTCATCTAAACGCTTCCAATGTACGCTACAAGTTCGGAACGTTTTTTCGGCCCACCCGTTATGTATATTGTCTAACGAATTAGCAATATTGGACTTATTCACTACAATACAATGTCATCTCTTGGTATAGCGGGCAAGCGAGACACAAACTTAGCACATTAGGTTACCCAACTAGGTTTCGGTATGTCATTGCTGTGGCAGTATTGTTTCTGTGACACTGCGACCCTGAATGGCGCATTATATTGTTATTATTTATTTTGTGGGCAAAAAAAAACGAAATTTCGGCCGAGCTATTTTGAAGACAATGCCATTTTCTTTCATGTCTCTCGATTTCCTATGATTGTTGTATAGAACAGAACTATCCTTAAACAAATGACAGGACGCATGTCATGACTCATTGCAACGTCTTTATCTCGCACAAAATTTCATCATTTGGTTGACATTAGGTGAGAGGACGTATAATTGATTAAGTATGTGGTACTATAAGTTTCACACCAAAATCGAGGATTTTCTGTAAGTAACTGAGGAAATCCAAGATGTTGGTCAGATCCGCCCGCAGGACACAAAGTAATGCATGTAGTGGATTCTTATGTTTTGACGGGTATTTATAATTACTTTAGGCTGTGCCCTGTGGTAAAGGTACTGATTTTGTTTTATCAACTTCTTACATTGAAGCTGGACTCCGTTGACGGTGACAGAAAATTAATAAATAAACAGGTGTCTGGTAGAACATATAAAGGTGGCAAAAGAAGCGTTAGGTAACGAAAAGATAGCTTGTTCCATCTTCTATCCCGTGGTCTGGCTCTTGTTTTCTTCTGAAATTTTTTAGCATCTAAATTATGATTCTCCAAAACTCTGCAGTCGCAATGTTCAGTTAACTATCAGCTGACTGAGATTCCTTGGAGCTAGCCACACTGGGGGAGCCCGACCCACAGTCGCACGTGCGCCGAGCTGGGGTTGGGGTTGGGACATCATGTGACCGAGTTCTTACGCCCTTACCTTGATGAATATACATTGGATATCGGATTGTTTTATTCGGGGCGGTCCAAGGTTCATATGGTAGCACGCCGTACATTTCCGAGCCGCCCATGGGGTTTAATATTAACAAGCCGTTTTTCGGGCTCACGGCTTAAGCCTTAGTTGACCTGCGACAGATACAACAATAAAACACGCTATAAATTTAGCCTGAACTATTTTCTTTCGATTTCCGGGTTCAAAAGTGTACGCCGTGGGGTTCGTTTTCGAGTAATTAACCAAAGTATCTTAGCGGTAACTGCATTTTCTCGGTTCAGCGAAGTTTAGGTCGCCTCGACCTGGCTGGCAAAGGGAAATGCACATGCTGCTGCCATATCCTCTAGATCTACTGATACTTGGCAAAACTTTGAAGCACCCGGTATTCTATTGCCCTGGTTTTATTATATTACAGCTACATACTAGAGATGCAAAGGTTTCTCCAAAAACAGGAACCGGCACCGTCCCCGTCACAGCTCATCATGAGTTGGGACCGGCATCAGGCCCGACCAAATGTGCCAGAACCGTCCAGACCCGGCATGCAGCAGTATGCATGTCTACAGCATCTGATCATACATTTAACTATAATTTCACCCCCGAACTTGTGCTGAGCCCGGCATGAGACCGGCAAGCCTGGAATCAGACAGCATCAGGCCCGCCGGGTCTGAATTTGGACCCGGCGCCGGCTCCGTGGTTCAGAAATTTGCATCTCTACTACATACAACCGGAGAACTAGGACACAAAATCAAAGTTGACTGAAAAATTATCGAAGATTGTGTCAGCAATGTATGTAACTAAAATCAGTAGCATTCGACAGAACAATCCGTTGTCTTTAAAAGCCATTTCAACGCTTCCTTTCCTATACATTAAAATTAGTGGCGACTGGCGGCTCGTGGCCTTCAAAGTACCTGAGGCCGAGACCCGAGAATGAATGGAAATGGGAAATATTGATACCGTGAATCCCATCATGCTTCGACATAAAGACGCTTACCTTCGAGCGTCCGTAGGTCAGCATTTCCAATCGCTCATCTCCGGATTTTTAACCAAAATACATCATATGGTAGCACGGCGAATATTTCCGAGCCGCCCATGGGTTTAATGTTAAAAAGCCGTTTTTCGGGCTCACGGCTTTGTTTACCTGCAACAGATACAACAATAAAACAGCTATAAATGAAGTCCGAACATTTTTCTTCCGTTTTCCGGGTTCAAAAGTGTACGCCGTGAGTTTCGCTTTCAAGTTATTAACCAAAGTATCGTAGCGACGTAGCGTGTACCCTTATTTACGCGTTTCAGCGAAGTTGAGATCGCCTCAACCTGCCTTGTATAATGAAATACACATGAGGCTGCCATATTCTCTAGATCTAGTGATATTCGGCAAAACTTTGGCGTACCCAGTATTCTATTGCCTTCATTTCGACCAACCCAGGGCCCTTTCTACCCATCCAAGGCCTCCCCCCTTGTGGTGGGGCACTATTGACACGATCGGCGGCCCTTTGGACTCGCACAGGGGCCCTTTCGACCCGCCCAGGAGCCCTTTTGACCCACCCAGGAGCCCTTTTGACCCACCCAGAGGCCCTTTCGATTCGCCCGGGGGAATTTTTGACACGCCCCTCGAGAATCACCTGGGGCCCTTTCGACCCGCTCGGGGCCATAGCAACCCAGCTGGGGGTGCTTTAGATCCTCCAGGGGCCGTTCGACCCTATCGGGTCCCTTTCAAACCGCCCGGGGGCCTTTTCGACACCCCCGGGACCGCTTCGATCCGCCCGGGGGCTCTTTTGACCCACCTAGGGGCCCTTTCGACCCAATCGGGGACCCTTTTGGCCAGCCCGGGAACCCTTTCGACACGCCCGCCAGGGGCACTTTTGATCCCCCGGGGCCCTTTCGACCCACCTAAGGGCCCTTCCGACCTAACCGGGGCCCTTTCGAAACGCTCGGGGGCACTTGCGATCCGTCTGGGGGCCCTTCGACTCGCCTGTAGGCCTTTTTGACGAGCCTGGGGTCTTTTTTGACCCGCCGGGGGTCTTTTGACCCGCCGGGGGCCTTTGGACCCGCCGGGGGTCTTTTTGGTCTGTCAGGGGTTCCTCTGACCTGAACAGAAACATTGTTAACGTTCATTGGGCTCCATGGTCTTTCAGAGAGGTTCTAGAGAGGTCCCTGGCGACCTCTGAAATGCTCCAAAATCTCCTAAAAAAAACGTGCTTCGCGCGTTCTCAGTGGCCCTTTTCAGCGCGGTGCGCGGCGAAAGGGCCCCCTGACCTCCAGGGGGGGGGGGGGGCTCTAGATGGGCCTTAGTGCGCAGCCATTGTATGTTTGCTAGACCTAGTCAAAATTAAGCTGCTTTTCAGGATTTCATTTAACTATTCTAGATTTCAAAGAAGTTTTGAATTCTACCTATAAATTCCACTGTAATTGGTATATATCTCTTAAATGGGATATATCTCTTAAATCTATATAATTATGCAGATAAAACGAATGTAATATATTGGTTAACGAATAAGATAACACAATATCATGGCAAAATCTAGTACTACTTTGGTATAAAACTTCGTTCAACCTGTTATAGGACCTTGCGCCGGCCGGCCGGGCCTCAGTCGCTGTCTCATGGTTTGGAAATTACGGTCAATGCAACAGGCTGATCGCTAGAGGGCGGAGCGCCCGCCAATTTTGTTGGTACTCGAGTTGGATCTTTTGCTTAAGTACCCGGGAAATATAAATTAAATTGTATTGAACATGTTTTTCATTCATCGTTTCTGTATGGTATTTGTCAGCTAAATATATGATTTTGAGGACAAAATAATTATTTCACAGCACTAAACCATGCATTTCTTGCACTTTTAATTAAGTTCCTCAGGAATGTGGACTATAAGATTCAGCTTCAGCGCAGTACACCCCGCGTTTTGGAAACGGCTAATATCGCTTAAATCAGTAAGCATGTGCATGGAATGAATATCGTAGTAAGACTTTTACATCAAAACCTCTTGAAACTTGTGGTATCTAATTTGGTATCTACTTTTTAGTCGCTTTCACAATTCATTTGTATTGATGCGGTAGGACGTAATAAGTACCACATTAGATACCATAAGTTTCAAAAGGCTTTGATGTAGAAGTCTTACTACCATATTCATTCCATGAACATGTTTACTGATTTAAGCAATATTAGCCACTTCCAAAACGCGTCGCGTCGGAGCCAAATATATTTGGCTCTTACTTACTAGAATGCATTTACAAAGCACAGTTGTGGATTCGCAAGCAACACCAAAAGCCATGACAATTGTATACAATGCCTACAGCGCTTATTTGTAATCACCTCACGTACTCCTGTGAGTAATATTCATGTTTATACAACCTATCTACATTAATTATATTAATTTGGAGCAGATTTGCTGGGCAGGAAACTGAAATGCGTAAAAGCGTGACAAAAAGTAAACTGTTCAGGCTGACCAATAAGTGTCCAAAAATTATGAGCGTATCCGACCGATTACCAAATTGGTCACACATTTGTTTTGGTTACCAAAATTATGGTAACCGATTGACATCACTACTCGGCAGGGCTGCAGAATAAGCACGTGTGTTGACACATGCGTTGAGTCGAAACAAAAATAAATATTGGCTTTCATATTATTTTTTGTTTTGACTACGTTCGCAATGATAACGATTCATTTTGTATAGTTCGTTCGAGCGCTTTAGGTTCTCAGTCACTCCGCCTGGATCACCAAGAAGAACTGACCTAGGAGGTGATGTAAACATTGAAGTGAGATTCGAATTTGTGCACAGTGCAGCTGACGTTTATTAATGCAAAGCCAACAACAAAGCCTACAACGAACAACGCAACCAGAAATACGAACCAATAAGTAGCAAAGTAATTAAGCACGCTGTATTGCGTACCAAATTCACGTGACGCATAGGATCACCGACTAAACTACTACATTGCAGTCACCCATGCCGGAATGACGATTGCCGGGATACGGTCATCGTGCGAGATGATACAGGATCGATGACTCATGCCGCGTACCACGGTGCACTCAAGTCTCAAGGGTGGCAGCGTGGAGCACCAGGGTGACTGTAGTGTGTAGCAGAGTAGCAGAGTAGCAATGTAGCAGTGAGCGGCCCCGGGTCGTGCGGCTCTGAAGCTAAGGGTCGTTTACAAGACGTTAGGCTAATAATAACCACCATGAGTGTGGATGGCCATAACGGACACATAAACAAATAAAAGGAGCAGGCCGTTCTTGGAAGCACCACGTCGTCCAGGGCCAACTAGACAGAGACATACGGACAACTGAGCGCGCAGGCCAACTGGTGCACTCTGCAGGACCCGACCAGAGTACTGACCCGACACCTCTGCCAAACATAATACATAGCATGTGAACGGACGGGTGCGCGAACATAATACCACAAACGGGCCTGGAAAGCGTCCAAGATAATCTGCTCCGATTATCGGAAATAATTACGATTATCGAACATAATACCACAAACGGACCTGGAAAGCGTCTGAGATAATCTGCTTCGACTATCGGAAGCCGCTGGCGATGGATTCGATGGATTCGATGGCGAGACGAGCAGGGGAGGACACGTCAGGCTAATGACGCATTCCATGGCACGTAATAGGCTGCTCAGTCGAGCACTGAGTCACACCTTATGGGCCATCGGCTTTATGTAAACCAATATGAGTTGTGTCTGATTATCGGTGTTATCCAGCAGGTAACTGAGTCAGTCTCTACGTGCGATGATTATCTCCGCAGATTGGAGGCCAATGATAATGGACGATGTGTAGGTGTGTATGATCTACACGTCTTATGTTGTTTCTTTGATACGACGCTGACGAATATTATCTGTTCTGTCTACATTGGGCAATTGACCTGGCCCCAAAGCTAACCAGCTGACCTAGATACTAAAAATTAAATACTAATGTATTCCTTTCATAACAGGCAACATATTCCCGTTAACGGTGTTTCTCTATTTCTCGCCTTTCGGAAGCTATACTTAGGGCCTTGTGCATGTGCTGTCATGAAAAATGCATAGCAATTATCAACATTTCTGACGATTTCCGTGACTTACGAGGTCATTTACAGGACCAAACCTAAGAACGAAACACTGACAAAAGGTATTTCTGATTGCTTTGGCTCTCTTCATCTTGGATTTTTATCTTGATTTGCAGACCAGAATAGCAACAGCAATTTCCCGTTTCTTTGTGACTTATCATTGTTGATTTCTGTACCATAATTTGATCCAATACTTTCTATATGTTTTAATGCAATCAATGGGAATGTAATACTTGGCATTAGAACACAAATAAACACAAGATATATTGATTTACCCAAATCTGCTCGGGTCGGCCAACGGCTGGCGTTTTGGCCACGACTGTGGCCGGCTGTGGCTGTGGGTAAAGTAATCTGTGGAAAAGAACGACCGTGTAGAACTGTGGTACCCACTACGACTGATCAGAATCGTAAAAATATCAGCTAATATATATTAAACCACGAGCAGGAATAAAAATCGTTTAAACGTCGAGCCGAAGGCGAGACGTTTAAGTGATTTGTATTACTGCGAGTGGTTTAATTGTTTTATCCCGTGGCGCAATTTCAATGGCTTTTCCGACCCACAAGGGGATTAACAGATTTTTAAACCCCACCTGCGGTTTAACAACTCAGATATTCACCGGGTGGATAAATTTTCGTGTTTGCACGCGAGTCAATGTGTAACACTTACTTTCGCCATGGGATAATCATATTTATCATGCAACTGAAAGACCATGTTCCATAGCGACACGTGTTCATCTGTATCTACCTCTGGCTATGATCAAAACTCGTCATGGATTCTCGATGTTATCATGGACAGATCAATTCGATCAATGACCAGAAGTATCTTTTGTGATATCTTAATTTTTACGTCGAAAACAGCGAAAAAATAATTAAATTGTGGGGTTGCACGATAAATCAATTCATGGGCTCTTCCAATAATGAACGTTTGTCAAAGACTCGACGTTACGCGTCTCGTTCAAAAGTTAATCATTAGACTCCCCATGCATATATTGCAAACAATCACTCAAATACATATGTATTGTGTATAGTGCTGAAATAAATTTTTAGCAAGAATTTTTCGGAACAAGGCTCTTCGATTGGCGGAAAACAACGTAGTAATATTAAATCCACTAACTTTTTTTTAGTCCTGAGCCTGACCATGATCCATTTGCCCATCAAATGTTAAAATTGGATATCTCCCCAAACGGTTGCCTTTGCTGCCTTCGGCGTGCAGTGCGGTTGTTAGTGCCACTCTCGCGGCCGACACAGCTTCCGCCCAGCAAGGCGGATGTTCGAGTCAACACGGGTTCGAGTCGACTCGACTGGTGGTAACCGGCTGCCCTTGACTCGGGATGATCCGCTGTCGGAGGCACTGGCCACGGTCAGCTGCCGCCACTGGACAGAGAGTGGCCCACTAACGCTACACTGCAGTCGTAGCTTTAAAGGACATACATGGTAGATTAATAAGTAAAACAAGTGACCTTTTCCTCGAATATGACAAAGCAAAAGTTCGAAACTACGCTTAATTAATATGTCGATCAAAGATCATCATCAGAATGGAAAGCTAGAAGTTTTAGCTTTGCATTCTGATGATGATCTGTGATCTAAATATTACTAAAGTGTAATTTCGAACTTTTGCTTTTTCACATTCGAGGAAAATGTCATTTGTTTTATTTATTAATTTACAAGTGTTCCTCGCTCGAGCACTCACAAGCTTGACATACATGGTAACGTACGCATATATGCATACGCTTTTTTATAAATTTAGTCCGAACGTTTTGAATGGACGGATTGACGAAGTCAGAGCCCACGCTAAGCAGAGCTTGACCTCCACCGTCCGATCGGGAAATTCCAGGTATTCGGCAGGATTTAGAGGCGAAAGTTTAACGTGCCCACACAGCCGGTCACGGTCCGCCCCGCTCACAGACGTCAACTGGCCTTCAGTACGGCCGCTGCCACCGGCCGCAGGCCATCCCAGTCTGGAGCAAATAGCGAGCGCCGAAGCGGCTCGAACCGGGCTCTCACTACTGGTTGGGTCACAAGCCCAGTGCTCTACCGACTGAGCTACAGGGGCAGAGCCTCTCAAAATTACATGCCCTGGAAAGGAAGGGTGTATTTTGACCCCTCATCTATCTCAAAAACCACGCTATGTAGCGTCACGCGGAAAACGTTAGATAGCTTGTCACAAGATCTTTGGAAAGGAAAGTAGTATTTTGTTTAGTTCAGATCAATATTAAGGTCAACTGAGGTCATCAAAGGTAAAATTTCCAATTTTATTGCATCGCCCCATACTTCCCCAATCCCATATAGCTTGGAAACTATGCTAGCTTAATTGCAAAAAAAATCGATAGCTATTGAATTGCGCATTGTAAATAAGTCTTCAAATTTTACCTCAGGTCAATGGTTTAGGCTCCAAAGGTCGTAAAAGTTAAAAAATGTTATTTTTTGGAAAAACATTTATTTGCTTATAACTTTTTAAGTAATGAAGCTTACGGAATAATAATATTAACGCAATCGTGTTTGTCTCGGCATTGCGCATCAAGCGAAATTAATGTTGTCCCTGTTAGGTCAGCTTTAAAATATAACCTTTGGGTCACGTGATCTTGACCTGAGGTCAAGACCCAAGCAGGTCACGTTCCATATTGGGAAACGTAGCTCAACGAGACAAACACATTGGTAACTGCTATCTATGAAAAACCTGCAGGGGTGGGCGGATCTGATCCCCGACTCCTGCAGGGGTGGGCGGTTCCCATCCCCGACTCCTCCAGGGGTGGGCGGTTCCCATCCCCGCCTCCTGCAGGGGTGGGCGGATCTGATCCCCGACTCCTGCAGGGGTGGGCGGATCTGATCCCCGATTCCTGCAGGGGTGGGCGGATCTGATCCCCGCCTCCTGCAGGGCGTGTGTTGATACTGTGCCGGCGGTCGGCAGCAAGAAAAAGATCTGAGGAACCGGTCTCTGGCGCGGATAGCTGAAAGTGTATTTGTTCACCGTCATGGAATAAATTAAGTATAATTTCTAGTAATAATCGCCATTATCCTACGGCCGCGCCGGAAGCCTGCATTGCCCCATGTAGGATCACGCAGGTAATACAATGGATGGCCATCGCTCTACTGACAACGGGAGTCTGACGGGATATACGTAATGGTATTTGTGTGCCAGTAGCTAAAAGACGTTTTAGACTGCCCCGTTGAGTGCCGATATTTATTTTTGCTTGCATTGTGTTGTCAGTGCTATTATATACTATACATTTATTCTAAATTTCATGTGATTGATGCCGAATCTGCATATGAATTTATTTTATATAATTTGTGGTTACATTATTCTGGCCCTTACCCCTTTCCCCATAGATCCTAACAGCACTGTTCTAGGCGTCACTAAACTCAATGGGTCCCTCACAGTATTATATCATCGACTGTATGACTTTGCGTCTGTGCCATCACCATGACCTCTGCCTGCTCTCGCCACCTCAGACTGTTGGCCCCCGTCCGGCTGGAGGTGGCTAACCTCGGCGAGACGGGCGGCGGCCGGTACCGCACCACGCCTTTCGGCCAGCTCGGGCCGCTGCTGGCGGGCGCCGCCAGCCCGGCCGTGGACAGCGGCGCCCTCTCCGC
>JARBER010127257.1:0-11063 GCA_030265075.1 Balanus glandula
TTCATCTGACCTCTCCGCAGCAGTGACAGGGGCGTACCCCGGCCCCATCCCCAACCCGACTCACCACTAACCGTTCATCTGACCCCTCCGCAGCAGTGACAGGGGCTTACCCCGGCCCCATCCCCGACCCGACTCACCACTAACCGTTCATCTGACCCCTCCGCAGCAGTGACAGGGGCTTACACCGGCCCCATCACCGACCCATCACCGACCGGCTGAATCTCTCTCCTGGCGGGCTCCATTTACAGGTTCAACTCAAAACCGCCGACTATCGGCTAAAAAACATCGCCTGCTACACATTACCAATGCAAATGCCCTCAGAACAATAAATGCACAAGTCTTTGGCTTGACACATATTTTCCCGATGTGAATGAGCCAATCATCGATTTCCCGTCAGGATTGCACACTCTTTCGATTGTTGGTCCAGAGCCAAGCTGCTAACTGCTAGCGGGGACGTAAAATTGTCACGTAAGGTGTGTGTTTGTGTGTGTTGGGGGAAGGGACAATGCACCTTTGACCCCAAATTGAGAGAAACTAAGCCAGCTAAGACACCTTTGTTTTTGCAGATTCGAGTTCGTCTCGTCTTGGCACACGTTTTGGCATCAAATTCTTACTGATGATATTGATAGTGTTCAAATTTTAGAGCGCCGTCCAAATCAAATTATTATCACCCAGCAAAATAAAACAAATTATTCAACGGTGGCCAACACGTGGTTCTACGCAGTTCCTTTCCCTGCAAGTACTAGGGTACCGTGGTATATTTGCTAATAATCGCGAAAGCGACCGCGCAGCTCAGACATGCATGCCAAGACATTTTATGCTTTGTAATTTCTTAATTTATCTTAATTTAGGTATTTAATTTAAGTCAAACGCTATGATCTTTTCTTACGCTAAATGTTTGGTTAAAGTAAAAACTAGAGAAAACGCACATTGGCATGCATGCATACAATTTACCTATATACCTGCACGGCATGCACACACTTAAATACACGTGATAAAGATGTCAGTGTGATTTGGGAGCCAGAGCGCCATCACTGCGCACCAGAAGCTAGAGTAACGGGGAACGTTCACATCAGAGCTCAGACTTGTCTGGACGAGCATGGCGAAACCTTTGAGAGGCATCTGAATAAAAATACGGAAGTGAGGGAGGAGAATTAAACAAATGCAAATTTGAAATTATAAATATATACACAGTATTTAGTTTGATGTTTTCGTATGTATTTGGGGTGATTAGTGTCGAACGTTTCTTTGAAAACATCATGTAGATATCGCTACGTTTTCAAATGCGTAACATTTATTTTTAGAGTGCCACTCGATCTATTTATGTTAACATCGGTCTCGATCGGTTTATGTTAACATTAAGATTTAATCACATCATTCATAACCATCCATTAGCCAGCGTTATCGTTAGAAGCAGACGCCACGGTCGCAGATGATTGACCCACGGTCACCGATAATCAATGAACTCACGAATAGCCGACCAAAATGTTACAACTGATGCTGACACCACGCATGACGTAAGGGACCACAATTTCTTTTAAAAATACATACCACTGTACACAGAAATGCAAGGATTCAAAATATCCCAGCAATTTAACAAATAAACAAAGAATAATTCAATTCCAGGCTTGCACATAAAATCCGATGCAAATATAATATGCATATGAAAGCTAAGCCGTAGATAGGCGTCAAATGTAATGCGTCATCTAGGGAAATGAAATGGCTGGATTAGTTGGATGTCATTCTTCACACGAATCTCATGGTATTACACAACGCGACACTTGAAAGTATGGAATGTCACTAGCTGGGATTCTCAGCGCAGCGTTTTCGACCAAACGTGTATTGCAAGCTCAGCGCCAAATAATCCATTAAACTAAGCTGCCAGGATAGCAGGTTAGCATAGACAGGGAGGCTTAATATCGTCAGTGGATGGGAAACGCGACTGACAACAATGGCTATCAAACCAGATATTTATAGATGCGGGCAGTGTTGGAATTTTCATTTCAGGACCTGGTCCCGGAGAGCAAAATGATCTGCAGGTGGAGAGCAAATTTCTGACATTTGACCATTTTCATTGAGTACAAATGTTCAGTAATACTTAAAAGTACAGCTAATTTATGAGGCCACGACCCATTTGCAAAACAGAGCTGGTTCCACTGTTAATGGCCCACTGGCCACTATCTGAATGGCCCACTATCACACAATCAGCTGACATAATTTTTTGTTAGCAAATGTACGCTCAAAATACTTGGGTGTGGTGCGCTTACTCACACAACATATACTGCTTATTTACCACCACAAGAAATGAGTGTACTCAACTTGCTAAGTTAAATATAGAATGTGAGTAACAACTAACAAAGAGAGTAAATGTTTCAAGAGAGCAAAATCTTCTAGACCCTCAAAAGACCAGAAAATGACCAAATATCCTACACTGCTTCGGATAGAAAGAATGAGCCATCAACTGAAATAGCTTGATTTTGACCTTTGCCCTGACCTGTGACGTTATCGGTGACTTCCACTTCCAGGTCAGCACAAATTATCATCTGTCGATGCAATTTCCTGGGCTATCCATTGTCGTTTAATTTAGCGCGTTCGTCCAATTGGTTCCGAAGATACGAGGGGAAGCTAAAATGCCCCCCCCCCCTCGTTTTATCGCACGGAAGGGGGCCCTTGGCCCCTGCCGTGCGATGCGATAAAAGGTTCCCTTCCCGATCGTTAAAAGGGCCCCATTTCAGAGCGTTCAAAGGGGCCAACAGAACGAATGAATGTGTCTTCTACAATTATTACAAACGCAGTAAGGTGCAAAAACTTGCAGCAGGCACGTAGCCAGGATTATGTCCAAGGGTGGTGCCTCAAAAAGCTTCTTTCTGACCTCAAGAGCGACTTGTTTAAACCTATAGCGCCGCGGAGCGGCGCAACAAAATTTGAGTGTAATGTATTGCATATGCAATATGCATTCTCATCAATTTAGGCTTTGCAACATTTTAAATATGTATTTTAATGTGTATGTTAACGGAAATAGGTAGGAACTGTATACGCATTAAGCGCCGCAAAGCGGCAGGGATTTTTTGCGGGTTTTGCCTGATTCAACTTTGATATATAAGTGGTGGACCTTGTAGAAGCTAAAAGATAGGGGATATACAGATATAAGAAGCTAAAAGGGCTAAATTTGGGATAATCTTGCCTTTCTTTCCCAATATGTGTGCAATCTGTTTTTACATCAATTCAGCGTTATATGATGAACCATAGATAACATTAAATGTTATCTATGGATGAACCCAAAACGATTGAACAGCGGCTTCGTTATGAGGATAATAAATCAAGTGACGCTGAGAAGCGGCATGAATTTTATAATTTTAGGCCGTAGAAAATCACTCTACTCCCGGATTTCTAAATTTGTAACAGCCGTATGAGAGCTTCCTCGTGGGAGGTCTTCAACTCGGCACGGCAGGCTCTCCGTTGCGAACAGAGGGGCCTCTTTCCGCACGGGAGGGCCTCCTCTTTGCGCAGAGGGGCTTCCTCTCCGCACAGCCTTTTTGTGCAGGAAGGCCTCCTATCTGCACAGGCCATCCTCTTTGCATATAATCTCTTCATCTCCGCACAGGAGGGCCTTCTTAAGCAAAGGCCTTTTTTAGCAGAGGGACCTCTCCGTATGTGAGGTCCTTCTCTCCGCACGGGAGGGTGTTTTCTCTGCACGGGAGGGCATCCTCTCCACACGGGAGGGCCTCCTCCTCACGGGAGGGCCTCCTCTCCGCACGGGAGGGTCTCCTCTTGTCGCAGAGTGTCTCCTCACGACTCACGTCTTGCCCTGGAGCCCTCCGTGCTGGCTAGGGGCCTATTGTCATGTTCAGGAGCCTTTTTGACCCACCCAGGGTCCTTTTGATCTGTCAGGGGCCCTCTGACATGCACAGGGGCCCTTTGAACTTTCCAGGGGATCTCTAACCTACCCTTTCAACCTGGTAAGGGACGCTTTGTCGCCCTGATGACATGCTCAAGGACCTCTCCAACCTGCTCCAACCGGCCTCTGTGTTAGCTAGGGAACTATTTGGCATTTTCACGTTCAGGGCCTTTCTGACTCGCCAATGGGTGCTTTTGGTCTAGCCAGGGCCCTCTGACCTTCATATGGGATGGGACTAATTTAAACGTCCATAGGACCCTCTGGTCTTTCAGAGAGGGCCCTGGTGACGCTAAGAGCCTCTGAAATGCTCTTAACTCAACTCTGTGGCCCTTCCTATTCACCTGGGGCCTTTTCGACCCGCCCGGGGCCCTTTCGACCCAACCGGGCACCCATTCAACCCACTCGGGGACCATTTCGACCCATCCAGGGGTCCTTTTGACATGACGGGTGGCCCTTTTGACTCGCACAGGGGCCCTTTCGATCCGTCCAGGGGCCCTTTCGAACCGCCCGGGGGCCTTTTCGACCCGCTCGAGCCCTTTCGATCCGTCTGGAGGGCGTTTCGACCCACCTAGGGGCCCTTTCGACTCAACCGGGGGCCCTTTCGATCTACTTGGAGCTATTTCGACCCATCTAGGGGCCCTTTCGACCCACCCAGGGGACCCCTTTGACCCACCCAGGAGCCCTTTTGACACGACCGGTGGCATTTGGACTCACGTAGGGGCTATTTCGACCCGCCCAGGGACCCTTTCGAACCGTCCGCGGACCTTTTTGGCATGTCCGGGGGTTCTTTTGACCCGCCTGGTGCCTTTTCGACCCGTCCGGGCGCCAACTTGACCCGCTCGGGGGCCATTGCGACCTACCCAGTGGTTCTTTCGATCCTACAGGGCCCTTTCGACCCGTCCGGGTCCCTTTCTTAACGCCCGGAGGCCTTTTCGACACACACCTCTTTCGACCCCACCGGGGCCCTTTCGACAGGCCCAGGGGCCTTTTCGAACGGCCCGGGGGGCCTTTTCGAACGGCCCGGGGGGCCTTTTCGAACGGCCCGGGGGGCCCTTTCGATCCGCCTGGAGGCCCTTTTGACGAGCCCGAGGGCTTTTTGGTCTGTCAGGGGCGCTTCTGACCACAGAAGCCTTTTGGACATCCATTGGGCTCTCTGGTCTTTCAAATAGGGCCCTGGCGACTCTAAAGGCTTCTGAAATGCTCTAAACTCTCTAAGTATCGTCAGCCCTTGGCCTCCAGGGGACCGCCCCCGCCGCCCCCTCCCCCTGGCTACGTGCCTGACTTCATCGTGTTTGTCTTGTCAAGGTGCTTTGAATTATATACAGCGTAGCTTGGCAAGGCCAACTTTAAAATTGACCTCAGGTCAAGGTCAACTGGTGACCCGAGTAGGTCATATTGCATGTTAGTAGACGCAAGCGGTGCTGCATGGTTAAACCCCCTGATCTGCTGACTGTTTCATGCTCCGTTCTGCCGTGTCTGACCGTCGTCCACTCCGTCCGGTCTGCAGAGAACAGGCGTGGCCGGCCGCCGCTGCTGCCGCCACCTCCAGACACACCTCGACTGCGCCCTGCCGCGGAGCGACTGAGGCGGGCACATGCGGCGTCTCCAGCGGCAGCAGCGTCTCCGCCCCGGTCCTGCCACTCACTGCACCGCCGCGCCATCCCGGCACACCGGTCAGGTAACCTGCTGCTGAATCACAGACAAACCCGGCCCTGCCCCGCCCTGTACCGCCATCCCGGCACACCAGTCAGGTAACCTGCTGCTGAATCACAGACAGCCCCGGCCCTGCCCCGCCCTGTACCGTCATCCCGGCACACCAGTCACTCACCGGTCGGCACTGCACTCCGCTCAAATACTCACACCGGCTCACTTCGACCTATCCCCCCTTCCCGTCCCCGTCTCTAAATAAAGGATCGGCTATGTATATATTATGGTTTGTCGCTATAATATATCTGGATGTCAAGCTCTTGCATATGGGATACCGCAGAGGATTGATGATTTACATTCCCATTGTTTAGTCATCATGAATAGTTGAAAATAGTTATAATACTGATCACCATCGTTTGGTTACAGCGAGTATGTGATATAAGTTAATGATAGCATTCGCCCTTGTCAGTTGTCGCACATGCTGGACATCTACATGACGCACCCTCCGTCCTCACTCAGTTCGCATAGACAATTCAATGTTCGTTCATTGGTATGCAAAGATGTTCTGAGACTCGCAGGTTTTACCCTGTGACTGGTGTGTGTCTCCCGAACTGGTGGCGTTTGCCAGTGAAGGTGAGTAGTGTGTGTGTCCGTCATGCTGAGCTGACGGTCCGTCTCGGCCGGCTGACGGTCGGCTGTTTCAGCCGGCAGACGACATGAGATGACGGTCCGCTGTTTCGGCCGGCAGACGACATGAGCTGACGGTCTGCTGTTTCGGCCGGCAGACGACATGAGCTGACGGTCTGCTGTTTCGGCCGGCAGACGACATGAGATGACGGTCTGCTGTTTCAGCCGGCAGACGACATGAGATGACGGTCCGCTGTTTCAGCCGGCAGACGACATGAGCTGACGGTCGGCTGTTTCAGCCGGCAGACGACATGAGATGACGGTCGGCTGTTTCGGCCGGCAGACGACATGAGCTGACGGTCTGCTGTTTCAGCCGGCAGACGACATGAGCTGACGGTCCGCTGTTTCAGCCGGCAGACGACATGAGATGACGGTCCGCTGTTTCAGCCGGCAGACGACATGAGCTGACGGTCCGCTGTTTCAGCCGGCAGACGACATGAGCTGACGGTCGGCTGTTTCGGCTGGCAGACGGGATGGCGTCGGACAGCCTGTCGGCGCAGACCCGCTCCCGCATCTCAGGCCTCGACTCTGCCAGCGAGTGCGAGAGCCGCATCCGCCGCGAGCTCATCTCCGTCTCGGACCTCTGTGGCGGCGTCGACGAGATTCAGGACCTGCTCGACGAGATCACGCTGTTCGGAGAGGCGAGTAGAGACGCTCGCGACCAGGAGACATCCGGAGCTCATGAATCCTGCAAGGGGGGGGGGGGGGGAGCGTGAGCGTGAGCGTGAGATGCTATCACACGGTTAGCAGTCGCAGTCGTGTCGCTTCAGCAATAAGCTGGCTGAAGAGTCAGGTCAGCTTCGGTCTGGTTATTTCGTATTAGTTATATGACTACCAATGCAACGCCATAGTTGACGATGAACGAGCGAGCGCGAACGAAATGTATGATGGATTATAACACGATGGGGTAGGTAGTTTTCGAGATACAAAAAGAGAGCGCATGTGCAGTGGTACACCACCACTGACTTTTGGAGAAGCGTTGGCTGACTTGTATCTAACCAAGCGCCTACTTTGAACGCAATCGGGTCAGCCGTTCCTGAGCTTTAAAGTAGGGATGTGCACGTGCGCACGTGCAGACGACACCCTACCCCTGCCTTTCGGAAAAAGCATCGGCTGAGAGGTTCCTTTCCTATCCACACACCAAATTTTAACACAGTCTGCTCAACCGTTCCTGAGATATATAGGGTGTCCAGAAAAAAAGAAACTGGATTTTAGCTCGCATTTCAATAAACGCTTCCCAATTTTTGTGAAACTTGGCATGTTAAAGCTGGGAACATGGCAAAACCGATAAAATTATATATGATTCATTTGACATGTTTTCTGGTATTGAAAATGAGTTTTGTGTGGAAGCCTACATTTTGGAAGCCTCTATAAAACTTTCAAAAATATTTAATTTTAATTCCAGCGCCCGACAGCCTGCCTAAATATGCATCGGACAGCATTGTGATACACACATAACTTGAATACAATACATTTCTTTGCAGCGTGGTGCCTGGTTCAGTGTTATATATCCAACAGTTTTCAAACACTGATGTCAGTATTGAACAATGTTCTAAAATTATCATTTGATTATGTTCAGAGTCGTAACTCAACATGAAACGTGCTTCGCTCTGAACAACGTCCGATACGCCAGTCCAATTAATTATCTATCGGATCGTGTTCATTGCATGTCGCTAAACCTCTTGGTCGCTGAGCTATCGGCCCTGGATACACGCGGAGTTTGCCCGTTTTTCGCAATTTCTGAATTTGTCGTTTCCCATGTTAAACGAATGGCGCCCGCGCACACGCGCCGACGGCGCCCCATAGGTAGTATTGGGCCCACAATTTAATGCGACCTGTTGAATCAAAGGACTCATGCGCCGTGAAAAAAATCGCTTTCATACCTTAATTAGTGGCATTACGGGAAACGATGAGAAAAGCAGTTTCGGACGTCACATCGACGGCGGCGGGGTTATTTGAGGTATCTTCTTTAGGAGGTTACTGTGGCTGTTGGAGGGAGCGTCCGGGCTTATGTCATACATTATCTGTTTGCTATGGGTTGGAGAATATAATCATCTGTGACTTTGTAATGTTGTGTGTAAATTACGCAGCTTATGAAGCAAAGGCACGGTATCTTTTTCTGGACACCCTGTATAATAGGGGCTTGCACTTGCGCACGTGCAGAGGAGCCCCACCCCTGACTTTTAAAAACGCATTGGCTGAAATGTCCCTATCCACACGCCAAATTAGAATACAATCGGCTCAGCCGTTCCTGAGATATAGAATAGGTGTGTGTACTGTGCAGGTGAGTACGTGCAGAGTCACGCCATCCCTGACTTGTGGATTAGTCGCACGTAAGGTGTCCATAACCACACATCAAGTGTGAACATAGTCGGCCTGCAGCCGTTGGGGAGTTTTTGCTAGAAACTACTTTTGAACACGCGTCACGCGCAGTGGTAGTCACCATCATGGGTCGCCACTGGTCTCGAACAGGGTGGGCTAGATGGGGCTGCTCAGCAAAGAAGACCGCTTGTCAATCAGAAGCAAGGTTGCAAAGATTGCAGGGTTGCGTCTCAAAACCGTTGCTACGGGCCGGGTTGGATTAGGCCGCTCATTCTCAGATTTTTCCCATAAACCACGGAAGAACGAGCGAGCGCCTTGCACTCGCTCGTAATAATAACAGCATGGTGAGATTGTCGCTATCATACGCAATCTCGCTACCTCTCTGCTACATCTACAGTATAATTGGCGGCTTGTGACTACTGACTCATCAGTCGCGCAATTCGTGACTGAGTGTTATAAAAAGGAAGGTCCCGCCGAGATTTGAACTCGGATCGCAGGATTCAGAGTCCTGAGTGCTAACCGTTACACCACGGGGCCGTGGCAGTCTGGCTCCAACTAGTGGGTACAATTTAACTTCATTGTTTCTGCTCCCTCCAGTGCAGTTTTTATGGGATAGTAATTGCTATTTTTATTTACACTGATTGCACAGAACTTTGAACAACAATTAATTATAACTGAAATGGTTAAACCCATTATCCCTTCTGCGAAAAGTACCACTTCACTCACTGCCGAGTAGCTAGATGGCGCGCACAACAGTGAATATATAGGTGGCAGCAGCGACAACGCCCACGTTGACTTCACATCGTGTGATAAAACATAAACGGTATACACCAAGGGGCAAGGCCCTATAGATTGATGTTGTGAGTATGTAACTTACTTAGCGTATTTCCATGGCATATTATTAGCTTATTACTTAATTTATAATTAGGTTATGTTAGTGCATTATGTGATGTATATTTAGTTTGCTAATCGTCACCATGTGGTGACTGGATGTCATGCCGGCGGAAGGGTAGGTCGACCATCAGCAGCTCTGCTCTGCTCTGCTGCCTCCCACAGGGCTGTGCCAGTCCGGCTCATGGGGCTGCTTTGACGAGTTCAACCGCATCCAGCTGCCGGTGCTGTCGGTGGCCGCCCAGCAGGTGGCCGTCATACTCAGCGCCAAGAAGGAGCACAAGAAGCTGTTCGTCTTCACCGACGGAGACGAGATCTCCATGAACCACGAGTTCGGCATCTTTCTGACCATGGTGCGAAGTCAGATGACAGACATCAGAGTGTTCAGGTTGCCGAGATAATCAGTTATCATGATGCTTTTTGTTTTATTTTGGTGTCATCGCAAAGTATCCTGGTATTGTAAAACCATGAGCCTCGACAAAATGATGGATTTAAAATGCGAGTTAAATAATTGTTTCATGATCTAGTATGTCAACATTTTTCTTGTGAGGTGAAATTCCTGACTGAATCACCCCCTCTCGCCGCCGCCGCCGCAGAATCCGAGCTACGCCGGCCGCCAGGAGCTGCCGGAGAATCTGAAGATCCAGTTCCGGAACGTGGCGATGATGGTGCCGGACCGGCAGATCATTATCCGCGTCAAGCTGGCCTCCTGCGGCTTTCTGGAGAACATCACCTTAGCGAGGAAGTTCTTCACGCTCTACAAACTGTGCGAGGAGCAGCTCACTAAACAGGTGGGCAGGCACACAGCATACAGCAGAACCTACAGCAAGAGTTCGCCATCCCGGAGCACATGAGATAATGGCAGTGGCTTTTTATCAATTTAAAATTTCCGTCGGTTATAACGTTCAAAATCAATTAAAAAAAACAAAATAACTATTTAAGACTCATGGCCGTAAAATGTGCAACAATCATCATTTACATACCAAGTATTTTTGTTTCAATCACAAAATGGATTATGCAAATAAACGATCATCTTCAAGTCTGAAATGTATCTACATTTTTAAGATAATTTAAGTGTATGTAGATTATTGGTGGTTATAAAGCGATCGACGTGCTGAACTTAATTTTAACTTTGAAGATTTATCAATGTTTGTAAATGATTAACCCCCTACCGCCATAAATGTGGCCATGTTAAAGTTGTTTTGACACAAATATGAAATAGTAGGTAAATATTATGCTTTTCGACAAGCTATATCGGAAGTGGCAGTTGTATTATTTGTATGTATCATTAAAGCCAGCACCACTAATAAGCCCGACGACGCATCCAATAGCAATGCTGCCGGTTAATCTGTCAAGTCCTGTACCTTTTTAGTTTGGTTAGGACAAGCCCCCTATATAGGCCCTTTCGGACTGCTTCGTAGCTATGGGATGAAGGAGAAGGAGTAAAGTGGGTCGAAATGGACCGCCGATCGGGTGAGCGGCCAGGAACAGTCCCTTTCCCGCGGAACGAAGCTGCGAGGAGAGCCCACGCCGGCCACCACCCCCGGGGGACAGCTCGAGGGCCGCCACACACACACACGGTGGCCAGCGACCACCGGACCCGGGTAAACGTCCGCCA
>JARBER010127367.1:0-11062 GCA_030265075.1 Balanus glandula
ACAACCCAAGTATGACAGTGACGGTACTTCGATTATTTCCTTAGCGTGAGAAAGCGTATGCCCATTGCCAATCCGAATCACTTGGGAATGTTTTGCTAACAAATTTAATGTTTTGCTAACAAATTTCTTAGTGCGATCTTTTATTTTTCCTCATTCTTAGTTACTTTTTTAACTTCAATCAATCTTCCTACGATTTTTCGTCAAGCTATTTCATTCGCTTTTCTGGATCCGGTCTGGCCTCCTGCCAGTATTGCGTCTCAGAGTCGACCGGCAATTCCTGATGCATTTATAGAGATCGTGTTGAACACACTTAAACCAATACATCTCTATACATCTATATATGGTGTCTAACTCTCTGTACGATCTGTATGGTGCCGGCGACAGAGCCGGACGCTGGTGAAAGACGCGTGGTATACGGGGGCGGCGGAGTAGGCTGCCGCCGCCGCCGCCGCCGCCGCAGCCGCTGTCACGCCGCTCATTTATACCAATTGAAGCCGAAAGCCGTGATCGATGAAGGAAGGCACCCGGGTCGTGATGGCTGGATGAGAAGTTTAGGAACTGCCGACGTTATCCTGTGTTGCAGGTTCTAAGATGATTCATAAGGCAAGTGATTCAAATTGCAAAGCTATCCTGGAGAAAGTGCACTGCTCTAATTCAGATAGCATAGCGCTGAACCGAAACAAAATGGTAAAATAAACGGAAACTATTCTAAGCGACCATAACACTCGTCCTAGTCGATATCCTGGTAACATCCCTGCACATAACCGGGGAGAAAATGCGGATGTAAAAGATTACGTGCAGGGCTCAGCAGCTTGTATGCAGTGCTGGGTAATAGTGGAGGGGAGAGGATCAGATATGCGTCCGATATCAGATTCCTGTCGAGCTGGTGTGATGATTGATGTGGCAGTTCTAATCTCCAGATTCGCCTCTGCAAACAAGCACGACACAGAAACTGCTAATAACATTCACAGGATAAGAAGCCCTATTTGGCGCAAGAAAATGCGGCCACAGTGTGGAAATACGCGATGAACGTATCACAAGATGAGACGAGGAGTTGGAAGATATATCAAGATCATAAATATGATAAGATGCTATGAGGGAACGCTGTAATAGGTATTTTATCTTTGGCTGAAATGAGATCAACTTTGAACGAGGCTCCTCTATTACAACAATAGCAAATCGTCAGATCTGATTGGCAAAGAATAAGACCGTCAACAAGAGGAAGATAAATGGGAGCACATAGCTATACAATACGCATCGGTATGCCACTGAAAATATAAGTTCCAGTGATTTTGCCGGTAGAACAGCTTGCTCTTATTATCTATGTATGGAGCAACCTGTTTTGTGATCCACATTCTCATCATACTGCAATTACTTTCACACGTGTCATACCACTCCTTCTGTGCATCCTCCATTTCGTACCAGAAACGGAAACACCAGCCAGTTATGTTCTCACATCCCCCCCCCCCACTACCAAGTGCAACCCGCGGCACACTGGGTGCGCGCGATATTGTGTCCCTCGTGCGCATATGTATGCGAGCGTCCGCATGTGCGTGGTTACCTGGCTGCTGACAAGCTTTCTATTCTGAGCGCGGGTGACATCTCGACACACGGCACGGTTGTTTTTACAGCACGGCCAGCCTAATTTACGACACTCGAGCCGGTTCATTAAGCTTTATATCCCCGGTGGTGGTATCAATTAGCTGTCGGGGCGCTGCGCGTCCATGGTGTGGTGATGAGTTGCATCCGGTGAACGGAGGAGCGGTGAATTATACGACCCAGTGAATGTCAACAGTAGGTCGACCGCCACCGTAGGCAGGAGCACCGCCGCCGGCGGGGTGGGGCGGTGTTGAGTCGTATTGGGTAACGGGTGAGGTGCGCTACGTGAGAAAATGAGCGAAATTACGGAAAGGTGGAATAATATGCAAGGTGCAGCAAGAGGGCTGGAGTAGGGTGGTGCGGGGTGGTGCGGGGTGGTGTGGGGTGGTGCGGGGTGGTGCAGGGTAGTGCGGGGTGGTGCAGGGTGGCGCGGGGTGGTGGCGGCGCGGGGTGGTGCGTGGTGGGGCGGGAAGTGCGGGTGGTGCGGGTGGTGCGGGGTGGTGTTACGGGACAGTGTATGGACTGTAGAGTGGCGTTACAGGCCAGTCACGCTCGCACCAGAGGTTGGTATCCACGGGACTCTGTCACTAGGGACTCTGGCTCTGGCTACTTGGAATGACCCGACCAGCCTGCTCCCGCTCCCATCAATGACCTCCATCTGAACACGACCCGACGCACGACATCGCCAGCTCGCTGGATACCAATCTCAGCCCGGGGAGCTGGCGGTCTGTCAGTCAGCTACCATCCTCTGCTGACCCGAGAGTGGCCGGCCGCCCCTTTTTGCGCACATTCAGAGCAGGCGGGGACCCGGGCGGTGCATTAACGCCCATCAGCCGCGTGCGCCGGACGGTGAGACGCCCGCTACTCTCCCCGGCATCGGTATATGACTCGATATTCGACAGAGGAGATGGTCAGAGAATATGTGCCGGACGGGGAGATGCCCGCTACTCTCCCCGCCATCGGTATATGACTCGGTATTCCACAGAGGAGATGATGAGAGGATATGTGCCGGATTGTGAGATGCTCGCTTCTCTCTCCGGCATCGGTATTTAACTCGATATTCCACAGAGGAGATGGCGAAAGAATACGGTAGCTTAGCAACTTAATGTTAGCGTCCGATGTTGTACTGATGGGTGATGACAGGTGTACGTAACAACAGGCAGTAGGTATGTACGTGCATGTCTCGTAGGATCAGAGGCATTTAACATAATTAGGTAGGTGTTGGCAAAATAATTGAAGATGACATGATTAAAACAGTTCTATGAAAATGTCTTTTCTTCTTTTTGCATGTTGAACTGTTTGAACTGTCAGTTTGACCATTTGAGCCTAACACAATGGAAACGTTTGTCTGCTAATCAACCGGGATGGCTGTTGCAACTACTCTTTGTGTGAATTTACATATTTTAGGTATCTTATGTCAGCAAAAGTGTACTTATTCGACTTTTCTCTGTAATAATTGCATTGCTGTCGGCCAATAGCACCTCCTTGACGTGTGATGTTTAGTGTAATTTATGTCAGATTTCCTTCTCGCCCAATCTAAACACTTAACGAGTGAAATTAAGTACAGAAGACGCCACTTACAATGCCCTTCCTTGGAACCGAGCATTTGTGGACGTTATAGCTGACAGGGGCTACATCCACAGTTCCTTATATGGCCACATAACCAACAAAACAGACATTATTGTTACTTGGGGCATTTCTCGAACAAAGTAATCCACCGTTAGAAACCTCAACATCTTTTCTTACGTAGAAATTAAAGCACGTCATCACGTCGCGAACGTTTCGAATCCCTGCATGTTTTCGAAACCTTTCCTTCCAGGACCTGTGAAGAGTCGACTAACCATCTACCACATCTCCGCATTCCAAGGGGTCGGCTTCGGTTCGTCCCGCAACTCGGAGCTGGTGCCCAATTCGATTGAAAACGCGTGGAGCCGGTAGCAGTGGGCGACACGATGGCCTAATGCGCGCTGAACTGGGCTTTACAACTGAAGAATGGGCGTAAGAAGCGGAGTTTCGGTCTATACTTTAGTTCTGGAGATGCCGTACCCGGCCAAGGTGGGCGTTATATGCGGCTGGACGTTGTAACCTTGGGCGATATAAGCGGCATCTGATGTATTCACTTTATTTAAAGCTGGTATGTCATGATATCTATAAAATTGGGGACGTAACACAGCTTTTGCATTAACTACGCGTCGTATCTTCGATTTAGGTTTTATAGCGACACGCAAAACAAAATCATACTTGCAAATTAGCAAATGACATACCAACTCTGAAACTCAGCGACTGTTCATGGTAATGTTTGCATCCCATTACTCAGCAAGCGCTTAGTTGGCTTCTGAGGTTAGTTCGTCTGCAGATGTCCATCTGGTGACGTCCCGGTGACCTTCTGGTGACCTTCCGGTGACCTTCCGGTGACCTTCCGGTGACCTTCCGGTGAACTTCCGGTGACCTTCCGGTGACCTTCCGGTGACCTTCCGGTGACCTTCCAATGACCTTCCGGTGACCTTCCGGGGACCTTCCGGTGACCTTCCGGTGACCTTCCAGCGACCTTCTGGTGACTCTTCGGTGACCATCCGGTGACCCTCCAGCGTTCCTCCGGTGACTCCCCATTAAACCTCCAGTGATTTTTCAAGTGACCCTTCAAGTCACCCTTCAAGTGACCCTTCAGGTGGCCCGTTACATCTTATGTGACCTTCAGACGGCCTTGGTCGTGGCAGCGGTCAATGCGAGGATGCCACATCTCTCTGCCGGTCCCCCTACACCCTCGACAGTTGTCGCGTCAGCAGCCCTCCGGCTCCGCTCCCTGCGACACCATCTCAGAAGCGCCACACACAGGCCATCCGGGCCGTGTGCGGCGAAAGGCAAGTCTGGCGCACGTCCCCAGGCGGCGGCTGGAGCGGCGCACACGGTCCTAACTTCACGGGCCTGTCCTGCTGACAACAGCGGCGACAGCGGAGGCCGCTGCGTCGCACGGAGATAAGGTAAACAGTCGCCGGATCTACGGCTGAGGCCGACGCTGCCGACACTGTGACAGCCCGGCTGATGGACAGGGACGGAGCAGGGACTGGGACAGGGACAGAGCAGGGACTGAGACAGGGACTGGGACAGGGACAACATGCAGTCGGTGGGATAACACGGCCAGGGACAGCAGATGATGCGCGCCGACAACACGCGACGGATGGGACGGAATTGGACAGGGACAACACAGATAAATTAGGGTGGTCGCTGGTAGAGCCCTTCATGTAGTGTAAATCCCACAAGAATATAGAAATGGAATGGGTATGGATGGAAATGTGCAAATTTTCGGGCAATGCATGGCATGGAATAGATTTGGATTGAAATGAGTCAGACCATATAATTTTTTAGTACTACAAAGTTGAATATGCTGAAATTGGTGGCAATGTGTGAAAATGGAAGCCCCAATAAGAGTGAATATGGATTCAAATGAATATGGATCTGGCTGAATGGGCTGGACTGGGATGGGGGCTGAAAATACGTCCCATGAAGGGCTCTAGTCGCTGTTCAATGGTCAGGGCAGTTCACATGGACATGGGCAGGAGGTACACGATGGAGGGGATGGTCAGAAAAGTCAGTACAAATTGAGGTAGCATACGAGGGAATGAGACAATCCAAGGACACAACGGTCACAAAATACGCTATCATTTTGAACCGTAACGGCCTAAATTCGAACGGATGTCAAGTCAGTTGTCTTCAAAATTGGAGACAAACCATAGTGATAGTCCATAGGGTCTTTGAAATTCAGCACAATAAATTGTATTGATGCAAGTCATCTAGACAACTACATAGATGAACCAAGAGCGGACATTCTTTGAGGTAGGCACGGGAGAAGCATAACCAATAGTACAAAAGACTCACGGGAAAACATGCCAGCCGTAAGTCAAAACAGTCACGCCAAATGAAACAGCAGGGATAAACACTCGAAGTCGTTAGAGACTCTGAACAGACCAAGCCGAGAAACCGCAGTCGAGTCGCCCAGAAACAAGAGACGCTAGAGAATGGACACACCAGCGGGTCTTCACGTGAGACAATGCGGTCTCCGTCCGAATTTGGAGGGACGCCAGAGGCGGGTTTCCAAACACAGCAGCCGCCGCGCGCCACTGATGGCCGCCGATAAAGCTGGAAATACGTCTTCCGAGTGAGAGAGATTTCGCCATATGACTCAAGTCATATTTCAGCCAATCAGTGGACTCCACCCTCGCCGGGCGTAGTGGTATCGGTAGCCATCCCCATGACTGAGCCTCGACGAGGCATCGTCTCTGACAGATACCCTGTCGACACGGCGGGACTCGGTGGGCGGACTAGACCCGACAGTATCGGACCGGACGAGGCTGGACCACCGCTGGGAAGAGGCACGTTACAGTCCAGGGAATTGATTGGACAGTGTGACCCGACTCCCCGGCAAGCCGAAATGTCCAGTGATATGCACTGCACGGTAGTGAAGGGGGAGGGGGTGACGTCTGTATTTCCGTTCCACTGCTGACGTTGTGACTTAGACAAAATGCTTTTAATTCATGCTGTGTACTTTGGTGCGCTGATGAATCCGGAGAGGGCCAGTAAAGTCATGGCACCGCCCATAGTGACTGAAATGAAATAGGTAAGTTAAAACGGAACAGATTTCGAGTTATAAAAAACTACGCGCATTATTCGAATGCACATGACCTCGAATTAATTTTGTCTCCGACAAACATTTCGAGAAGACACATACAAACCTATCTCTCATTTGTTTACAAGATAAGTAAATGGGATAACCAATATAAAAACAATGCAACAATTTCCACTGGAAGGAACCATGACTCATCTGACCTCATTTTGACTGCATCTCTAAAGCTTCGTTCAAAATGTTAGGAAGCAAACCCTCCACCACCCCATACATAACTACCGTACCATAAATCACTAACTATTCCGATGGGCGTCATGACCTTTGCCAGCCATCAGTCGGCGCATGCGCATTGCGCCGTGCACGCGGGCACGTGCTGTGCCGCTCAAAGCGCCGGTCGTAACCACGGCGACCCACAGGAGAGACAGCGCCGGCAGGGCAGTGCCGGGACGGGCGTCCGGCTGAGCTACGACCGGCGCGGGGCGGCGCGCGCCTCTGTTGTTCGCCCATTCCCAGCACCGCGACGCGTGAGAGTGCCCGCGACCCGGTGTGACCCGAGCTTAATACGGCGACGGCCCGGCGTCGACGTATTTCACCGGCGCGACGCACTGCGGTCGCCGCCTTTGTACGATATTTGTTTGGCATTGCCCGGCCCGCCGCAGTTAGGGTAAAATACCGTTTTGGAGAGGTGCCGGGGGAGTGGTATGTGAGTGGCGTGTGGCCCGGCCCCGCGGGTCGGCGCGCGGCCGCTGGAATGTGTGATGGCCGGCCGGGGTGACTCGGAAAGCGGGGTGAAGCGGGTGAAGCGGGTGAAGCGGGTGGAGCGGGCGGAGCGGGAGGTGTCGGACACGAGTCCGTGGCAAAGCGGACATCACGCGCGGTATGATGACGCGTTTTTCCCAGCTGATTGTCTATTCATGCTTGATTAACGGTGTGATCAGAGACGTGGTCGATCACACTGAATGTTGCAGATGGGATCTTACATTCAGTTCATACGAATACTAATCGGTTGAATCGAAATGAATCCAGTGAAACTCTCAGACGCATATATGTAATATTATATCACACTATCGGATATTTTTGTTCACGATTAACCTAGAAGATTCGCTTAAATATGTTGTAACCACTACATTTTCGGTATCATCCCATGCTTAATATGAAAAATAAGTAGTCTAGGCTAGACAAAGTAAGAATAGTTTCAAATTACTCAAATTGAAAAGCTATTTGTTCACTATGCGTCATTATTTTTTTATATCACGAAATAAGACATGAGTGGACGCTATTACAACTCCTTGGAATTAACTACAAATGACCAAAAGGTATGTTAAAACAGTAACTATCGTGGAAAATGAGCGTTTATAATGCTTGTCAATAGGACACCGAGCTAGCTTGCTATTGCTAAATAACTGATTACAAGTTTAATTAGTTTATTAGTTGAAGAAAAATCAAGACAGTCTCTCTAAATCTACAGCAAGGTAGGAAGCCACGTCGCCACACATATTCTCTTTTAACTATTTATCTCTGAGGAGGGAAGACAAACCGGGTTGGCCAGGCTCCACAACCATCTACAACAGCGACACGGGACAGACTGACCGCAGTGACAGTCTGTCCTGTGCTACTACAACAGTTAAAAGTCAAACCTTCACTTCACAATTCTTACAACTGTTCATCATTCAACATTGATCAGCCAAACACATTGCTTTTATGTAGGCGAGGATGGATGACATTGTCATTGCTCATTAAATTACATTGGTTTTAATCCTCCTTTCGCCTCCTTACCAAAAACCTTAGTTAAAATCAGTTACATAATATTTTATATGGGTTTTCACAAAGCTCATTTTCTATTTTTGCGCTGGTTTCCCCTTTTGCATAAGCACTGGTTTTCTGTTATTAAGGGCTTTTCTTCCAGCTTAAGTTCAAACCCCAACAAGGACGCGCCAGAGTGCTGGAGCCAGGACGTCAGTTAATAGCAGTCTGGCTCCCCATCACGATACTGATACATATTTTTATCAAGTGTATGATATTTGTCGTATCTCAAAGATATATATTGCATGCATGTAATGTGTGTTTTCTTTAGCTTTGACTTCAAGATGATCACTTAACGTGAACTAGGAATTAAGTTTTTTAAGCGAATTAGAAAGACATGCCTTTTCTCCCTTGCTCTTGCTTCAGATTCGCATAAACCAATTAAGTACACTATTTTCGAGGCATTTTCCAGCAGTAATTTCCACAGCCCTGGACGGTCAACCTCCAGTTGTTCATGGGTAAAAAAGCAGCATGTAACCACCCGTTCTCCCCAAAACATATCTCTTCATAAGCGCCCAAACGTTTCGTGACATCCATGGACCTGAACCTCCAGGACGTGCCCTTTCCCGTCTCTCAGGGGCAGTGGGCTTCAGCCAGCCACGTGCATGTCAATAGCGCATTTATTCTGTGTCCGTCTATGCGGTGAGAGCATCAGCATTCGCCGGTGTCTCGGCCGCAGCAGCCCCGGGAGAGCCGGTGGCGCGGCCGCAGCAGCCTCGAGAGAGCCGGTGGCGCGGCCGCAGCCCAGGCGGAGGTCAGCGCCCATCAACCCGGTGTCCATCGGCGGTGATTTAGTGCGACGGCCACCGAGAGCCGGCAGGCGGCAACAAAGCGGCGGCATTGGGCGCGGCACACTCCGGCACACGGCGTCTCTGCCGCCTCGGTGGTGCCGCATCACCGCACATCACTTCAGCCTTCACAGCATCACAGCACATCACAGTCACCATATCACAGCATCACACCATCTCAGTCATCACCACACCACTGCAAATCAGCAATCACAGCACCACAGAAACACAGCAGCACAGCATCACAGCATCACAGCACCACAGCACATCATAGTAGCCACTAACAGCAAAACAGCATCACTGTACCTTAGAGTCACCACTATCAGCATCATAGCATTAACGTGCTCTTGAAAACTTAGACAAATATGAAACTAGCTTCTAAATCCGAGCAAAAAAAAAACTAAATATGGTTTTAAAGGCTTATAGGCAGACATGGAGTTGTACATTTCTACATGTCAGAATACGGATAATCCGATTTCTTACATAGCTTAGAACTATAATGCCATACAAGTAACAGCTTAGTTTCAGCGTCCTTGTATGTAACCATCATGTCATTAGCATCATCCTCATGCCATGTTTACCATGCTCGTGCCATTTTTACCATCATTATGTCATTTTTGCATCCCCATCAATGTGCCTTGATGATAATAAGCAATGGTTGGAGCATGCACATTGTGAATATTAGATGAAGTTAATGCGAAAGTAATGTATAACACATGACGCAATGGGTGTAACTGCACTCTGCACACCATGAACGGAATGCACTCACAGTGACCAGTACCCGCACTCATCCTCTAGTTCAGCGATGACAAGGGTACTCATCACACGCAATCAGGGCACTCATCAAATACAATTGGACATGGCTGACCGGCGGACACAAAGCAGACGTCTGTTATCACATGCAAGGCAAATCCAGGTCACGTATACACGTGAACAAAAGGTTGCCGCTTAGAAAATGTCTCGCAACACGTAAGTGGACAAATGGACAGTGGAAGCAATGCTCTTTGCATATTGAGCAGCAGCCTATTCGCGCAAATGTCCACAAGCATGTATTTATACGCGAGTCAATGCCTTCAGATGACTCATCTGGGATATTTTCTTGATTTGGAAACATCAGCTCTCCCACCATTACAGGAAGTTGAAGCGTGCTTCGATGGTCAAGAACTTCAAACTACAACGACGCATGCACATCGCCCACTTTAAACCGTTCAGAACAGGCTGCGTGTCAGCTTCGGTTAGTTGCGTTTACTCTATTAATTGCCTTCTTCAGAAACATCTCCGGAACAATTTGTGGCGTGCCCATTTCCCTCTTAATTGTCAGAAGCAATCATGATGCTGATAAGATGCGCACACAGCAGAAGAAGCGCCGGGTTTTTGTCGTGTTTCAGCGACTGAAAGCTACTTGTTTGGACGACTGACATACACGAACGACCACTGCGCACACGGGGGACAAACAAAGGGTTAAAGCGACAGCTTAAACCGTCCAATTGTCCACTTGCAATGCCTTATACACAGAAGGATAGATAGCTCTACTGTCTATGACAAAAGAAAATAACTACGGAGGGTGGCAGTGCTTAACTGCATAAATATCGCCATTGCTCAATATTACCAATCTCCATTACACCAAACGTTTCTTCCATTCAGAACCGTTTGACACTACACTAACCAAATGCTTCTAAGCAAAACATAAACATTTTGCCGTAATTTTGCCGAAAGCATGTCTTCAGAAAATGCCACTGTTACTTAACTGTCACGCTATAATTGTCAAATGCTGCTGTATTAATACAAGCGTGAGGCAGCGTGCATGCGTTCTTTAACTGTGTATTCTTTATTTAACGCAAGCACTTAACTTAATACTTCTGCGCTTAAGCTGCTTGTCTGATATTTCAATAACTTGCCTTCTCTTCAATAGCCGTGATCATTACTGCACGGTGGGTGGATACTGGATATAGATAAGACCAGCCGACACCCCATAGCCTCCATAGTTCACATAAGTGAACTATGGAGATCACATAGTAGGTATACATAATCACATAGTTGCATAGTTCACCAACATTTTGGTAACCAAAACAAATGTGTGACCAATTCGGTGATCGGTCGGACACGCTCATAACTTTTGGACACTTATTGACCAGCCTCATCTAAAATAGTAAAAGTTTACTTTTTGTCACGCTTTATGGCTGCCCCACACTGAGGCTCGCAATGCGAGTGCTAGTCTGCGGGGTGGCAGCTATTTCACTCACTTTGAGGT
>JARBER010127478.1:0-11061 GCA_030265075.1 Balanus glandula
GCCGCTGCTGCTGCTGCTGCTGCTGCTGCTGCTGCTGCTGCTGCTGCTGCTGCTGCTGCTGCTGCTGCTGCTGCTGCGGTCACGGCTGGGGCCGGACGTGACCGGGTCGGGTCGGGCTGCTGACCGGTCACCGGCCTCCCACGGCTTAGCCCCGGGCGTGACGGTGACCCCTGACCGACAGATTATGCACGGCTGCCCAGCGGGTGCACTGACTTGGCCATCACATCTAATTAGCATAAACATATGCTGCATTTTCCTATTGTAAATATGTGGAAATGCAAAGCACATGCAGCGGTATGCATGCTAATGTCAGCCACCTTACACAATACACATGGCCTTCCATTACGTATTTTTCATGTGACGTTTGACGGTGAGGTACTTATTTGGACAAAAATTACCGCTGAAAAAGCAGATGTCCCATTCTTCCGAATGTGTATTGTTTGTTGTTGCTGCTGTCCCATTGCGATCTAATAGAGCTGTTGGCCCGTAGAGCCCGCATTTCGCACCATATTCCAGCCTAAGTCTCAAAATGCCTAAAAGCGACCACTCGTGACCTTACAAAACCAAAGCTAACATAAGCCACAGAGCGGAGCCTAAGAGGATTTCAGTCCCAAGTCGGGCAGGCCGGGCGGATGGAGGGCAACTCGGGTGGGTCCGTTAGTCGACCCGGCCCAGTGCCGGGGCATTGCAGCCGCGGGTCACTGACCGGTCGGACGGATCACGACTGGTCGCCGGCTCACCTGGGTCTCACAGAGCCGGTTTGCCATCACGCATCAATGCGATAACGCAGCCATGCGGCAGTAGGACGCAGGGACGCGGTTGGGAGTCGGAGTGGCGAGTTTGGGGATAAGGCCAGGGGCGTGTTCACTGTGACTAGGGACGCGTTTACCTTTCGGCCCCGTTCAGAGGCCGAAAAGACAAAGAAATCTGGTCCCAGAGCGTCTTGGAACAAAGGCGGAGCTTTCGATATCTGCGCGGAAGTGTGTATTGTGTAACCTATGCGTTCTACTCTGGGCGTGTATTGTTCTCTCGATGATCCGGCTCACCTACCGGCCCAACCGGCCCTTGTTTCCGGTCATACCTGCATCCTGACCTATTATAACGTCACTATGCAGGGTATGCCAGCCGGTTGCTCGCGCCTCGCAGATTAGTCGGGATGGCAGTGCTTCGATGATCACGCAGACTGGTCAGGCTGCATTGCTGATTTTACACGACGATTAGCTTCTTGACCCGAATTATTTCGACCAGCGAGCTATCTCGTCCGGATTTCTGCATCACTGCAGATATCGCTGCAGCGGCCAGCCGGTTTGGATGGCCGGGTGACCTGGCCGAGTGACTCCTCTGCGTCTCACCGCTGCCATGTTTGTGTGTTCCAGTGGCGTACATGGCCCGTGCGACGTTCCCGACCTTCTTCAAATCGCTGCTGGATGACCGGATGCTGGCGATGGTAGGACTGACGACGCCCAACAGCAGCACCGCCCAGTAAGGAGATAGCTTTCGAGAAAATGTGACTCATTAGTGCCGCGACTTTTCGCAATGGTAGAAATGGTGTTCATTTGTGGCTTTTTTACGTATCAAAACCAGTTAAACTAACGTCTTAGTTAAACTAACGAAGGCCATGATGATGATTTGGGCTTAGGAGTGGTGCCACTCCTCATCTTATGCCAGATGGTGGAAACACAAAAATGTGGCGCCCAAGTACTGCAATCATGGAGCAGAAGTCTAGACATTTTGCCGTAATGTCATGCCCCATCTGACGGTGCGCTGCCTTCCCGCAGGACGTCCCGCGTGGACAATGAGGACGACTGGTGGCTCTTCCCGATCCACCTGCTGGCGCTGTACCAGATGCGTCACCAGCCGCACCAGGAGGCCTGCGCGCGCCGCCTCGTCTGCGACCACGTCACCACCGGCAACCCCGACCCCTTCTTCGACTTCGCCATGTAAGTCGGCCGAACACTGCAGGACCCGGTCAGCTGGTGATGACTGGAAACGATAGATGGCGCTGAGAATGCACCCATCGTTCATTCATTCACATGAGCTAAAATGGGTTGTGTTTGGTCCAGATTGACCTCTGTTCGACCTCCTTTCGTTGTCGAGCCTCCGCTGCAGCGGTAACGCTTATAGAAAGCGAGATCAGGCCAATCTGCTTCGATCGTATCTACTAGTGATGTCAATCGGTTATCAAAATTTTGGTAGCAAATGTTTGACCAATTTGGTAATCGAACACGCTCATGATTTTTGGACAGTTATTAGTGAGCCTAATTCAAAAGAAATGTTTTGGTCACACTTTTACGTATTCTAATTGCTTTTCATCAAATTTTCTCCGAATTCGTTCAATTTTATTCAATGTAAATAGATTGAAGATGCTCACAGGAGTAAGCGATATGCATAAACAGAATTACTGTATTGTTTACAATTGGCCTGGCTCTTGCTTGGGGCGTCCACTTCTTTGCTCTGTAAATGTATTCGGTTCCTTTTTTCAATTGTGTTTTTGAAAACCGTACATGTGTTTATTATGAATTATTGAGTTAACCCAAGTTATTTATGCAGGTTTGTGTAAATAAGTATTGAATTTGAAAATTTGATTTATGGCTTCAACCAATATAAGTCGGTATTTAGTCAACCGAAATACCTCCCATTTGGTACTGGATTGGTGTAGGTCCGAAACTTTCTGGACATTGGGTTAGTTTACTAACGTAGCCCAATTTCCATACATCACTAGCATACTGCTGAGCTAGTACTACTACTGAGCTATCGCCGACTCCCTCCGATCCCCGTCTATGAGGTCCCGCTGACGTGTCGTCCCCGTCCCTCCCCAGTGGCGGCGTCGCCTACATGATGGGTGCCAGCGGCTCCCTCTCCATGGTCGACAAGCTGCAGTCGCTGGAGGACGAGCAGGTCGACTGCGAGCGACTCGTGCCCGAGTGCGAGTCGCCCAAGCTGCGCGAGGCCATGAGTCTTGGCACCACCATTCAGAAGTTCACCGCCATGGTGGCGGAGTGGATGGACTGGTAGCCGGGCTGGCGAGAGACGGAGGGGTGAAGAGAGACGGAGGGGTGAAAGACCTGGGCTATTAACTGTATGATCTGATGGTGTGTAGTGCTGTGCGCGGTCCCGGCCGAGTGCTGTGCGCGGTCCCGGCCGGGCCCAGTCGGTAGCGAGACCGCTGCGGAGGTTGCGAAGGAGACTTTGGGGCATTGATTTGTTATTGCTACCGGCGGTTCGCTGGCTGTATTTTGCTTGTCTATTTATATGTGTTATACGTTGTCCGCTGTCGTCTCGGAAAGATGGGCGAAACGCGCTGTTGCGATATCCGGAGTGTGGATCGTGGACTGTCTGTTTTATTTGACGGTTATTTAAGCACCGCTGGCGTACAATGCTGTTTTATACAAACCCTACGATCTGTCACGAATTCGAAGTTGAATAAAACTGCTATCGTGATTATTAAGAATATGAGTTTTCCTGGAGTTACGCGCAGCTCCAAGTTGTAACCAACACGAGGCATCATGATCTCTACGTCAATAATATACAAAGCATTCACACACTTCACAACTTAACTGATGAGTTTTTGATCATATTCAAGTGAATAAAATGACAAATTTTTCACGATTTTTGTCTCGTACATTAATTATTATTGTTGAGAGCTGAGTGAACCTGTTATGCGAAATGCACGGTCTACCGTGTCTCGGTAGATGCCTGGATACAAATGCTAGGCGCCAACAAGGATGAAAGTGTTACGCTACCGGTATAGTCGTATCTCATCCGATCTGAGAAAATGTGTCGATGTCTATGTGGATATGGAAGTATGTTAGCGCCTTTTACAATATACATAACGTTGCGACCTCATTGCATGAAAACGTCATTCTGTCTCAATAACTTTATTGATTTTAATTGACAAATGATGATGATAGATGTATTAACATGATAGCAACAGTCTGTCCTATGGCGGACCAGTGGTGAACCGAAACGAGCGGGAAGCTCACCATTTTACACTGCCTGTCCTTCAGAGACGGATCGGGCCGGGATTTGAGAAAATGAACCGCTAACTGCGCCCTACCATGGTCCTGATATGCGAAGTAAAAACTCATTGCAACCACGAAATGATGACCCCAACCCCTCCACTTCTACGAATAGAATTAGAGACACGGCAAATGATCCCCTAACGCGACAGCACAGCATGCCACAAGACAGCGCCACTTGCGCACATGGCTTGAAGCCAACAAAACTGTTGCCTCTTGAAGTTGATCCCGCCGGGGTTTCACACACGCAATTTTCCACACAGCGCTCTCCGACAGGTGGCAACTGCCTCCAGTTACAGGTTGCGTGGCCAGAAGCTGGTTTTTCCGCCGTGGCCTGCGACGGTTCGCTGTACCCACGCGGCAGGAGCCTCCACCGCCGCGGGTGACCGCCGGCCCGTGGTCTGTGGACCTCGGAGAGCCGCTGCCCGCTCGGTGCCAGCCCCGCGGCGCTCCCTCTCTCCCCCACCCCGCATCACTGCAGCGGCGGCCGGCAGCAGCCCGCTACCCGCCCCCGCTCTCCCTCCTCCGGCCGTCAGGCTGCGGCCGGGGTCAGTTGGCCGATTCACAGGCGTCGATCCAGTCGTTATACACGTCGATCGGCTCGGAGAGGATGTTGGTGTTGGTCTGGAAGTCCTCCAGGCAGACGCGACAGGTCACCCGGCCCGAGTTTCGCGCCTTGTCCCTGGAACACAGAGCACAGGTCGTTAGTGTGTAGTCAAGTTCGAAGTTACCGATGCCAAGTGCAGGCATGTCGGGTGAGCACTGGGTTTTAAAGGTCACCCGGTCCGGCACACTGTGTTCGCGCCGCTCTCTGAGTTGTGCCGGTTTTTTGTATCCGACTGGCATAGGCAGTCTGAGTGTGGAACCAGTCACGTCCAAGGTTAGGCAAGCCACGGTGGAGTTGGGGCTGCAGTACACACACAGCAAGCCTCACAGCATACAGAGTAGTTTGCACTAAGATAGATCCCCCTTCATACTGTGTGGTAGGTTATAGTTACACGAAGTAAATGCTTCAATATCTCGAAAACGGCGCTTAACACATGCCCGAAAATGTGATAGCACGAAGATCAGTGCATTGCACTTCCCATTTAACTTATTTTGATCTTCATATCTTCCTTCCATTGTTATACAATTTAAGTAATACTGTGTTCTGCATCCAGAAACTAAGTCCACTGTCCTTCATCATGGCACCGCCACTGCACCGCTCGCAATGAACTCAGCTGTCAGCCGTTTTCTAAAACAGCAGATGCGGCAGATGTGGGGCGAGTAATGCGTAAACGAGCGTGAATGGTGAATCGGGGACCACGGTAGAGGCTATCGTGGTCAGTCGGGAAGAAAGTGAGGTTCCGAGTTGGGGTTAATAGGGTCAAGAGCCCGAGGCCGAAATGCATTCACTGGCAACTTGGCGGTCTGGTCAGGACGAGCCAGGGCTGAAAATCGCATGCTCTCGACTGCTACTTGCTACATAACTACAGTGTGGAGGATGCATGCAGTTTTTTACTGGTCAGCTTATCATGTGGATTTCAATTCCAATTGATATCATCAATCTACTTTGCAACCACACAACTTTGGGGTCCTCAAACTAAGGCACTATTCCCTGTGGAACAATAATCACAGTGCGATTATTTCCGTCAACATTATTACAACAGGAATAGTGGCAGTCAGTCAGATAAGGTTTGGGTATGATGTCATTGGTCTCCATTTCGATCGACTGTATTTACCACAGATTTGTAACGAGTGTTAGGTTACAGTTAGGGGTATGTTCAGCAGCAGTTACTCCATATTTTGACATAAATTTGACACACATTAGACAACTTTGAGAAAGGAGGGACAGTCCCTTTAATCAAAGTTCACACTGAGGTTTGACAGACATCAAAATGCTGATTAATCCGCCAATCTGCCAGTTTTTCTCAGCTGATTGCTGGATGGCAGAACCCCTTGCAGTGTGGACTGGGGTCTAAACCCCTCCCAAAGCTTTAACATTGCTGGACATTTAATTTTGGCGGATGTCACTCATTTTCAGACCACAGTTCACACTGCAAAGGGTTCTGCCATCCAGCAATCAGCCAAAACAAAATGGCAGATTGGCAGATCCATCAGCATTTTGACGTCTGGCAAACCTCAGTGTAAACTTCACCTGTTGGACTCACCTGTTGGGGTTCCCTTTGTCAGTCCTGTGCTGAGAGGAGCAGACAGGACCGGAAAGGAGCCCATGTAACATAAGATGAAGATGCACCAGTCCGAAGGCAACATTGATGATACATGGACTGGATCTGTGCATCTCAGTTGCTGGCACTAGGTCCAAAGGAGCAATTTTTCGATGCATCATTTGTTTACCCCGAGTGGGCGGAGCCTGCCATAGGCACTGTACTTAAGGGTAAAAAAATGACCGAATTATTTGGTATCTTTCACCATTAACACTTAATTCCCATGGAAAATGAACAGTCTCCAAAAATGATGACGTCAAATTTAATTTGATGTCAAATGATGCTAAAATAACAAATATATCCATTTAGTTGAAAACTAGAAATGTATGGTTAAAGTTTTTTAGTTTTATATGTAAAAGAGTGAGATGCTATCTCTGGTGACTATTTCAATTTAATTTATTTATTGTATTTATTTAATGCTCAATATTTCTATTTTTCAAGTTTATATTTATTTTGTTTAAAAAAAACTTGTTTTGTAATGTAATAACATTGAATCATTCACCTGTGCTAATTCTTACTCAATAATATGATCCAGTTCTCTGGAATGTGGGTAAAAAAATTGATCTAGGTGGCACTCAGGGTAAAAAAATTGACTCACTCTTATGGCTATATTAAGTAAATTTCCAATTTTTTTAGTAAATATCCCTATGGCAGAAAGTAAATAATGAGTGACAATGAACAGATCAGTGTGTCATTTATCCCAACACTGTCATCCAGCGCTTCATAATTGACATTTGTAAATCATCCATTTTCTCCATTGACATTTCTATAGGGCCGGAAACAAAATTGATCCTTTGGACCTAGCGCCAGCAACTGATCTGCATGACACTGTCACAATGTTATTACTATAATTAAATGAAGTATAGCAAAGTATCAATTTATTCCTACGAATGGGACCTATACAGAGAATCACCTAGGTATACAGCAAGCTTTGCCTTGAAAACGGACAGGTTACATGCTGCTACAACATGGCCTGGAAGCCGATTCCAAGTCTCAATGCCTCTCACGCTTAAAGGGACTGTCCCTCCTTTCTCAAAGTTGTTAAACATATGTCAATTCTATGTAAAAATATGGAGTAAATGCCACTGAACATACCCCTAACTGTAACCTTACCCTTGTTATAAAATCAGTGGTAATTACGTCCAATTGAAATCAAGACCAATGACATCATACCCAAACCTTATCTGACTGACTGACACAATTTCCTTTGTAATAATGTTGACAGAAATAATAACTGGGAATACTGCCAAAGTTGGAGAACCCCAAAGTGGTGTATGGTTGCAGAGTGGATTGATGATTGCTAATTAAGAGGTAAATACTTAAAATGACAGTGGTTAAAGTGCAATTACAAATAAATCAGACTGGTAGAATTACTGTTAACTAGTCAGTATGTCATTAAAGTGGCATGCAAAATAAAAATATAGGGTAAAACAACAATAAGGTGGACGATTATGGCCCCTCAAGCACAATCACGATTTAAGGCAATATTGCAGTAAATTCAAACTTGCAATTCACAAACCAAAAGTATCAATAGATACATTGAACATTTCTCTACACACTGACACCCCAAAAGTTCAATGATAGTATCATTATCCACTTGAAAATTCATAAAGGAGCAAGCCCTCAATTTCACAGTGGCTGACCATAAAGCGGATGTCACAAGCGACATGTGTTGTAACGTGGACCTAAAACTTAAAATGCATTCCAATGAAAAGACGTCATATTGCAAAACTTTCCTCTGACCTCTGATTAGCTGCGCTGCCCGAAACATGTAATTAGCTTTCAACCAAGCAGCATGATTTGATTGGACCACAGCTGGGCATGCACAGAATTGCGTAATGAAACAACCATAGTGAACTTGAAGCCATTTGATTGCGTGCATGGGAGATAATGCAGCAGAAAGGTGAGTCGTCCGCCTTACGATCCGTCCGCTTTTGCCTCCTCCCACCCTATATAGGTAGAAATTTTGAAGGAACAATGGTAAGGATAGTAGAAAGTATAGTACGCATATGCTCACTTAATATTTCATGCACTATATTTTGGTTCCATGTTTTAGTAAGAATTTACCAAGCTATCAAGCTGGCTAATCATCAATGAAATTATGTTTTTCTATGCTGAGGCCGAAAACCTGTTAAACTTGCCATGGTTTTTGGTGATTGATACATGTTAATTAAGTTTAAATTAGTTTTGAATGCTAGTGGGATTGTCATTGCTCATTAACTTATATTTGTAATGGTGAATTTCTACTAAGTCAGTAATTGTCAAGACCATACAAGGTGAGACTACAGCCAATGTCATGCCCAAGATTAAAAAATTAGCATAATGTCATCAGCTAGCAGCTATTTTCATTTATTTTTTGTATACATTTAGTCTAAACATTTTGAATGGATAAATATATTTTCATAAACAACTTATTTTCATAAAGCATTCATTAAATATTGCTTACGGTGAGATGATGCCAACCAGACAGCTATATTGTCAAACTTGGCATGCCATCAGAATGTAAGCAATACGCTAGTACCATCTGCATTCTGATAGCATGACAAGTCTGAGATTCTGATGTGTTTGGACATGAAGTTTTTACCCTACGTCACAATGATTTATTTCAATCTGCAAGGAGATAATTACAGATTGATTAAGAAATTAATTGATGTTTGGTGGGACTAAATATATAAATCCTTAGAGGCATGCCTGCAGTGCAGACCCTCAGTACCAGTAGAATGTCAATATTTAAATAATCATGCAATAAAATAAACCAAGAACCACTGAATAACAGTATCAGAAAAGAGGTTCCTCAATTCAAGTTAACTGAACATTTTTTTTGCTGGCAGCAGAACAAACTTTAAATGTGTAAGTTTGTTATGTCTGTGGCATTGTGGTTGTTGGTTGACAACTTTAAAAAGTAGAATTGTGAGAACACTGCACTTGGAAATTCAAGCGTCACTCAATCTTAAAATATTCTATATGCTATGGAAAGCCCTCCAGCCTGCCACCAGACGCTTCAGGATGTGAGCACAACACACTGCCAGCAGAATGTTATGAATAGTAATAAAATTATAAATTCAAATTTTTGTTTTCCCAGAAATAATAAAAAGGCATCAGCAAACAAACTTCAACAGGCATTTAGAGGTGGTCTGTTGATTTGAAGCCATATTTACCAAAATATATTCTGGATTGCTGAAATTATTGAATACCCACTCTTTAACCTGTCATTGGCTGGGGGCAAAAAACGCCCTCCCCCTCAGGCTTTTTCACTATAACTTACAAACTAAAAGAGGTATCAACGCAATACTTCCAGCTACCTTCTCCTGAATCAATTGGACATCCTGTGTGCAATTTTTTTGCCATATTTTTTTTTTTAGATATACCGGTTTTAGTGACGTCACTACATGCGATTTTGTACCAAAAACGAGCGAAGCTCTAATGTGCCGTAAATAACTCATTAACCCTCGCCCTACGGGGACCATTAGAACCATTTTTGGACTTGAATGGATTATTTGCTAAACCTTCGCCCTACGGGGGGGGGGGTCCTAAAATGACCCCCCTGCTAACTTTTGAACCAAGCATTGTAGAGGATCGCAGAAAACACCAGCGTGTTACCTAAAGTAAGGCGACTCTAACGGTGACTATTTTTATGTCTCATGACAATTGGTGACCTTCCAGGTCACCTAAATGACCTCAAATTAACGATGTCTCAAAATAGCAGTATGGGCGCCATATAACTCAATTGTTGAGGCGCCCTAAAGCCCAAATCATCATCATCATCAAAATAGCAGTTTTACTCAGCCGTTCGTCGCTGCCAAAGTTCTGAGTATAAAACGATTTTTTTTCGTCAAAATACTCGCCGTAGTATCAGCTATCCGGGGATGTATCGTTAGATTTGGTCCAGTAAATGACCAAGGATATCGTCAGAAATGTTGATATTTTCCATGCACGTTGCATTACAGCATATGCACAAAGTGCTTAGCACAACTTCTGAACGGAGAAAGATAGACTCAGGATACTGAAATATGTTGCCAGTTATGAGGGGAATTGAACAGTATCTATTTTTTTTATCTAGGTCAACTTGTTTGCTTCGGGTTCACATATATGGCCAGAAGTGTAGAAAGCAGATAAAATACAGTGATTTTGTACTGCCAGAAACATACAAATTTAGAACCTGATCAATGGAAACATAAATACTGTTTTCTATATTAGTTTTGTCTCCAAATTACAGCATATACACAAAGCGCTTAGCATAACTTCCGAATGGAAAGAGATAGACTCAAGTTTCTGTTTGATCCTTTTCAATATGTGGCCATGGCATGTCAAACATTCAAAATCGTAAAAAAGGGCGGGTCAGGTCGTTTTACCTGAGGACGTGACCTTGAAAGTTAGGAGGTCAATTTTTTTAGCTAAGGTGTAAAATTGTGTAGTAAATAGCTATGCAAAATTTGGCGGCACAAAGCGCCGCCATTTTTTCGCCATCTACAAAAAAAACTGAGTGGTGTGGGGTTATCCGCCCTCCCCCCCCCCCCCGTCGGTGCGTGGGTTAAACATAGCTTTTTTTATCAAAAATAATCAATTTCAAAATTTGACTTAATCTGGCGTCGTTTGACCTGAAATTGACCTTATATTGCAAGAATTTGCCAAAAAAAGACTATTTCAATGTAATTCCATGTGTAAAGCTACCCATAACAATTGTTGCATGACCTTCCTAAACCTTTTGACCAGTGACGTTTTGTGACCTGGTCTTGATCTTGACCTTTGCTTAAAATTTCCGCCCCTGTAGCTCAGTCGGTAGAGCGCTGGGCTTGTGAACCAACCGGTAGTGAGAGCCCGGTTCGAGTCGCCTC
>JARBER010127589.1:0-11060 GCA_030265075.1 Balanus glandula
CAGACGACAGACGACAGACGACAGACGACAGACGACAGACGACAGACGACAGACGACAGACGACAGACGACAGACGCCCGCGTCGGCTGCGTAGCTGGGAAGGCACTAGGCAGTGCTACATTATGTATGATGCAGCAAGGTGATGTCGGCACTTTGAATCGGCATCGCCTTGGAGTGCAGACGGCGGCTGTCACAAGCTGTCGATTGAGCTCGACAGCTTGTGGTCTCCTAGGTCATCCATCTCAATCGGTTCTGTGCGGTGAGAAAATTTGCTAGGTCACTCACAGTCACGCATCAAGGCAGGGAGGATAATACGATGTTTTGTTGAATTCCAATGGCTTTATAGTTGAAAGTGGCCTGTCGGTTGTCAGGGGCCATCGGGGTTATCATCATGGTAAGTAAAAAACTGTCATTCTAGGAAAAACAATGGGTCTTTGTTCTGATAAAACCAATAACTGAGTAACACATCTCTGTGGTAGTCACGAGACGTGCGAGAAGCTCCTGTCCGGCATGCATGGCGCTGTTTGGTTGAATCTGAGCAAGCTCAAAGCGTGCCGTCGATTGTTCACGATGGCTGCTGAGTATGAAGCAGAAGAAGATGCCGGTGAGATACGGCTGACTGAGTAGTGAGCATGGAACAGACGGAGATGCTGGCGAGTTCCGGCTGAGGGCCCGGGAGAACGGGGTGCACGGCACTGAGTTCTCGCTACTGATAGTTTCTGGCACGGCATCGAACAGACATAGCCATTGAGCGGATGTGCAGTATGTTCAAGCTGGTATATTCCGGGGGGGGGAGGGGGTGCAGCGTAACACGGGATATCATCCGGCGGGCTGCTGACCAGGGTATCACGTTTATGGACACGCCGTCCAGTCCTGCCCGCTGCCGCGGTGTCCGTCCTGCCTGAGCTGTCCCGGCCGCCCGCTACCCGTCCGGCGCGAGGCTCTGTTGCCCGTCCCCGCTCTACTAACCATGGTATATCAATTATCATAACATATTTACATGCTGGTGTAATTGGGCAGTGTCAGATGCTGTTATGGTTAGTGGCTATGGTAGGGGGCAGATACTCTTGTAGTTATCACGTAGTTGTGTGTAGTTATCACGTATCACGTGTTTGTTGTGCCATGATCCAACTTTCCATTAGTCGGCCGCACACTAGGCGGTTCGGCGCGCCGATTTCCGCGATGTCGCCACGATTTTCCGCGCATCTACAGTGATTTTTATTGTAAGCTAGGTATTGTTGATCCGCGGAATGTCACGGCGACATCGCGGAACTCCGCGCGCCGAATTGCCCAGTGTGCGGCCGCCTTAACGCGAAAGGCAAAGAGCGACATCTTCCCCCACAAGACAAATTAGCTCGGGTCCTTTTTAAAACAGTAGTGTTTAACAGTAGCTGAACTAGCACCTGAAAGTACTTGTCGAATTACAACTGCGTCATCATTTTTCTGGAGAAAGGGAGTAATATTTTGGTATAGACTTGTAACGTTAACATTAGAGCAGCACATTTTAAGCTAAACGTTTATTCTATTAATTGTATTTATTGATTAACGCCGCATATTTGCTGAGTAGTTGTCACTTGCCTACGTGGAATAAATGAACTAGCGAAAGTTACAAAGTCAAAGACAAGTTAAGTCGTCTGGCTGCTACGAAACCTAAGAATCAATGGCACATCTTTTCACATTGAATTTGTTTTCGGGCTGTGAATCAATTTAAGTTAAATAACTCAAAGTTCGTTCAACAGACAATAGCCTTGATGGTCTATATTCAGCTCACCCACTTTCTTGTTAAACTATAATTAGATCTCCGCATGAACTTCTCTGAATTAGCTTAGGTATTAACGAACTGCTATAACCATGAAACCGTATCTTAGTAGGACGAGACGTATATTATGTTATAACCGAGGTAGATAAGATTGTAAAGTACTCCAATGATCAATAAGTGTTCGTTATCTTCCCAGAATCTTACCATTTGATGTCTACATCCACCTGCATGAATGGTAGTAGTACGTGTGCAACCATCTGGGATGGAAGTCGAGGAATATGCTAATATCCGTTTCGCTGTTCAATGTTATCTCTCTCGGTACCTGACCTTATAGAGTTCAGGCCTTACCGCTCAGTGAGCCCACTCACGTACTTTCACCATCGTAAGACAGCAACGAACCGCGTGGTTCCTAACTTCCACCGACAGCCTTAGCATCAGCGGCGGATATTTAACTCAACTCGATGAGACAGTTGACTGGTGGGTCACGGCAAAGATTAGCGAAGTTCTCAGCGGCCCAGACTAAAACACCACTGAATGTTTCTAGAAAGCAGTGAATTACAGAAGGGTACAGCTAGGTCACCAGCTCCGGCCGTCAGAGTCAGATCAATTATGTGATCACGTCAGGCTTATAGGGTGTAAGAAATTATCCGGACATCTATTTTCGTCCACTTCTCATTGTCACTCGTTCCTTTGTGGAGAAAAGGGAGAGAAATTTCAAGGAATCTGCACCTGCGCTCTGGCCCATACTGCCCCGGCGACCTGGCCTTTGGGCGGTGCAGCCGAGCCCTCAGTAGGGGCGGATCACTGCCGGAGTTCCTTATCAGTATTTATTGAGGACAACGACGAGAAAAGAATTCTTCTTTCGCAGCAAAGCTGTTAGAACGGTCCATGGTGGCATGAGTAAGAAGATCGTCTGTCGGCACCTGGTCATCAGCAGAAGTCAGCTGCACATTTGGCTGAAAAGGGACAAGCTGAGGACTGGCCTGCAGACCCAGCCCCGGCCGCGGCCGCAATGCCGCTCTCCGCCCGGCGGTCAAGAGAGTCCTCAAGATGGCGGTGGACCGATCGACTCGGAACTGTGCCCGACGGCACAGTAAACCCAGGCAGGCCACAAGACCAACCACATGATGGTCTACCCTCACCTGCGAATAACCTGGGCAGGCGGCCATTCAAACTGAACTGAAGCGGACGCCAAAACACGAGCGCGAGAAACTCGATGTCCGGATAATTTCGTTACACCCTGTAGTTGATTTGACTTGCCGGTCCAGACTGCAGTCTCCAGACGATTCACTGGTTCATTGGTGACATAAGCGACGTATTACCGGTTACGGTCAGTTATGGCTTACCTGCCCCCGCAGTGCCGTACGCGGCTATCTGGCAGTATTCACGGCGTGCAGCACCGGACCTGCAGCCAACTACACAGCGCAATGCGCCGGCATGACGGATCGTGGACGAGCTCAGGATTGAGTTAGCAGGAGAAGAGAGCTGCTGCATATTAAGTCGAGAGCACGTGGCGGTATGTCTCGTATTTCAGTCAGCTGACATTCATGTTATGTAATATAACCCCGTAGATCGCACATATAACGTCGCTCTGCTTTAACTGTTGTTCGCTTTACAATGGAAATGCATATCGCCTTAAAACAAGCAAGGATATTTCTTAACGCGTGTAAAATACGTAAACAATGTATTATTGATTTCATTATAGATAACTGGAGTAATCGCATTTTCATGCGTAAACTTTTTATCTACTTTATATGTTGTCCTTTTTTTTACAATGGATATGGCAAACGCTTAGAAACAAGCATGGGTGCTTATAAGCGCTTGTTGAAAAACGTAGGAAAATGTGCAGGGGGCGATAGTGAAAAGTATATGTTTCTAAAGTCGCGTAGCTTTGGCAATAACAACAATATGAAGATGTTTTATTAGCGTTTATTGTTGCAAGCTATGTCAGTTTATTTTCTCTAAATTTCAATTTAGTATTTTTCTTTGTTTAAAAGCACTGACCAATCGAAAATGTCTAAAATACGGGTCGCTACCAACCTTATTTTGGCCGGCAAACGAGTCGATCGCTTATTTGCAAACACAACTGCGGCACGGAATCACGCAAATCATACGCCATAAACCCATAATATATATCAGGAACGCTATTTTATTAGAATATCATGACACCAAACTTATATCAAACTTGGTGTATATGTTTATATACATGCAAAAGGACGCATATCTCACAGACGATGCTCGAATGGTCACCGTCCATTTTAAGACACGTGTTATGTAAGACAGTTGGGCAATCTATCCCTTACCGATGGCGACTGTACTGAAGAATGCGTCATGTTCATCAATGCCGTACACAAAGCAAAGAGCGATGTGCATCCGGTGTTGCATTCTGTTACAATATCTGGATCTTCGTATCGAACCCAGTCGAACTATCGTGATCGAAACTGTCGTGTCTTATTCATTCTCGTGTCGAATTCATTTTCTAAGCAAAAAAGTGATAATTTGATGTTGACTTGTTTCAGTGCATTGCCACATGCAGTTTTCCAGTGATTAATTATGTATATTATTTCTTCAATAGACGTGCCCCTCTCCAGTCGTATAATTTATGATATTCTGGAACACCCAAAAATAAAGCTAAGGCGACTTTTCCATGAAGCGCCCTGTACCGTCGAATCATTAACCGAACAAAATGGTTGGTAACTACCCATATTATAGGCAGCTTGGAGTCTACGGCACTCTACAATAAGGAATAAATACTGTAACAAAATTTCGGGTACACAAATTGACATTTATTGCGATTCCAATCGTACATAAAACATTTACCTATTGACACTATTGCAAGAGTTACACGACTTTAGAAACAGGTATATTTTCTGCCGCACTTGCATTATTGATTCAATTAAAGATATACAACTGGAGTAATCGCATATTCAACTGTAAACCGCACCCCTTACCAACATCAATTATGTTTTATCTACTTCTCCAACAGTTTGAAAGCTTCTGTGTCCGTAATTGCTGGCATTGCCTTGATCCTGTAGCTTCTCCGTTCTGTTTCTCTCTTCTGACTATACACTTAGTTTTCCATAAGCATCTCACCTTATATCTTTGACGGGAGGATGCTAGTTGAGTTCAGCTGGCGTTACTACCATGCTACCGTGCCCGGCCGGTCGGGTGCCCGTCTGTAGCGCAGTGGACCTCCTCCCTCCCTCCCTTCACGATCTGCCGGCCGGGTACTGCACCAGTTTGATCGGCCGTGTTGCAATGTGGGCCGGGCGCGTGCTCAGCATACCGGGCTTTAGTGGGCGGCGGCAGCTGGCCAGCCACCCTCCGGGCGCCGGGCGCCGCACTACAGGCGAGCACCATCCCCGGGCGCCGGCCGCTGCACTACAGGCGAGCACCATCCCCGGGCGCCGGGCGCTGCACTACAGGCGAGCACCATCCCCCGGCGCCGGGCGCTGCACTACAGGCGAGCACCATCCCCGGGCGCCGGGCGCTGCACTACAGGCGAGCACCCGAGCCGTCCCCGGGCGTCCCTACAGGCGAGCACCCGAGCCGTCCCCCGGCGCCGGGCGCTGCACTACAGGCGAGCACCCGAGCCGTCCTGAGCAGCGCCTGCAGCACCTTCTCTTCATACCGCCAGCCTGTCATCTTTATTACCGTCTGTAAAAGCTCTGCAATAGCAGAAGCTGCCGTATTTTAGTCGACCTCAACAGTCAATGCAAGGTTCCTGTACGTGATTCGTGTTGAGGTGGTAGCACTTGCGGCTGGTGTTGCGGTTGGTGTTGCGGTGTAAGCACTCGCGATTAGTGACCAGGTGTAAACACTGAAAGAACCGTAGCTGGGCGCAGTCACAGCAATCTCGCATGCTCTATTGGCATGAACCTATCCTGCAAATCTATCGTGCAATGATCGGTATATAAACTATTTCGTGAATAGTTACACAAAATCGACATTCGAAACAACGGTTCGTAATCAGGGGCTGCTGTGCTGACGTTGTGAGTTCTGGGGATGAACGCTGCGTTTGAAGGTGAGTGTTGGCGTGCGGGGACTGAGCGGGTGTGTCACGGCCCGCCGGTGGACCGGGCCCCTTGGCTGCTCGTCAGGAGCCGTGAGGGATGATGGGGCGGTGGCACGTGTCGCGTGATGACGCCGCGCTGTTACGGGGAAGACAGACTGCCGCTGGGAGTGACCTTGTCTGCTGCGCTTTGGTTGCGCGAGAGACTAGCAGCTCTACGCCTACTGATTGTTCCGATCCACTCTGATGCGTTTGGTTTTAATGCTTGTTGGTTATATGCCGCTTAAGTGATATTCCGTTGAGATAGGAACAATGATACAGTACTCTATCAGGTATCCCATATTAACGAGTTCAACTTATGACAGCTTACCCACCGTCGGGATATCGATAATTATATTGATTTCGACATGGCCTAAGCCTGTAAGTACAACTTGATGACTCGCGCTTCTGACAATTGACAATTGACTTCAGAACCAGTTTTCGATTTGACATAGAAACGTACTGCACAATATCGGCTTCTGGTCGACTGGATGTACTGTTGTCATGCGCGGCTGCAGTGGATGGGTGCGGGCCCGTTTGTGCAGTTTTGCGATGTTTGTGGTGGTGAGTTGGTCGGTGCTTGAAACATCAGCCGGATCATTTTACGACTGTTGCTGCAGCAGTGGAAGTGGCTCGGTTATTTTGCGCGCCCAACTAAGGCTATCTGTTATCTGGTTCTTAGGCTGTTTATACGACTGCGGCGTTTAGAAGAGTCAGTCGGCTACTGTTCAGTGGAATACGTATCGTGCCTGCATGCTATATCAGGATTAAACGCTGCCAGGAATAAACTCGGTGGAGGGATGTGAACTCGACGCCGTCCCCGTGCTCTGGGTTGCCACACCGTCATGCGGATGGACAGGCAGCTTGGTGCCTTTGTGTGGTGACTAAACTGGCATCACCCACGACTGGATCAGATTAATGCGCACCACAGCGAGCACACCGTGCTGGCAAACAATACAATCGCAACACAATGCCTGCACGGACATAAACTCGTGACTTTCTACTCTCTTGCAATAGATCCAGGGCGAATAGTGAGCCGTCCATGCTATCCACGTAGGAACATTTGAATGCAGTTTAATTGTATTGCTAGTCATTGTCATTCGTAATTAACGATGTGCAAGCATATCGCGAATCATCCACTGCTATTAGAATCAGCTCCGTGTGTCCTGGTTGTGTAGTTAGTCATCATCATCTGCATTATTTTTTGGCATGTGTATGTCGATCGCAGACGGACGTTGTTTATTTGCCTGTGATTAAATCGCTTGGAATCGTTCAATCGGATCCTTGAATAAGAAATAGCGATTCACCACCACTAGATATTTTTTATTTATGAATCATGATTGAGCAAAGACTGTCATGGAATGAGGATAGTTGAAACACTTATTTTACAACGATTCTTAACGATTTTGTACTGCTTGGTACATTGTGCTAGCACATAACATTCCCAGTGTCTACATTAATTTATACTTAATTTAGTATATATATATATATATTTATATATATATAATGATTTCTTATAAACTCAGCTCATATATCGACAACTAGTGTCAATAACAGTAGTGTTTTTTTTTGCATTGGAAGAGTCAGTTCGCATTTTCTATCCATAAATCGAATGATTATTTAATCATTCAGGCTCCCAAATGCATCGTGATTAAATCGGTCCAAAAAAGTCGGTTACATAACCGTCCAGTCTACTGATATCATATTCGTTTGATTAGCGTCCGCCTAGCTTATGTTATCTTAAGCATGAGAAACTGTTCAAAGCCTCACTGGCATGATATTATGTTTGATAATACAATTCCACACACGTCATCCAATATCACAAAGTTGCGATGTCAGGCGTGCAGTGTGTGTGTCTTGAGCAAGTGAACATGATCATTGTTTTTGTTTTCAGACGGGTATCAAAAGACAGGGCGTTTCAGCAAGGATACTCCTGGGTGCCTCCCGGACTCGGCCGTGAAAAGGTAACGCCTTTCAGTCGGCTACTCTTGGGTACTTTCTGGACTCAACCGAGAAAAGGTAACGTGTTACAGTGCGTTGAGGACTACTTCTGGGTACCTCCAGGACCCGGCCGTGAAAAGGTAGCGTATGCCAGTGAGGGTAGAGCTACTCCTGGGTACCTCCTGGACTGGAACGAGATTTGCACCATCTATTGTCAATATATCGGTAGAAATAATCCATGTTACGGTAACCGGGCCTGTTCGTGCATTGTACCGGGCCTGTTCGGCCTGTACAATGCACTTGTGTGAAAGACTCAAGGTAATATATAGCCATCTCCCAGCATATCCGCAATTTTTGGGTTCGTTTCGGTTCTCCCTTTACGAATCGACATCGTGTCTTATATAAACTTAACTGTCAGTAAAACGCTTTAGTTGGCAATGAATAAGCGAGTGCGAACGTAATGTTTGGTGAACTTCATCGGGAATTAAGTTTCTGTTCTACAAAGAGCCCCAGCGCTCTTGCGCAAGTGGACTTGTGCAGATACAAAAAAAAGACTTTTGGAAAAGAATCGGCTGACAGGTCCGTACCTCACACCAAATTTGCAAGACCTTGACACAAGGCCCTAGACGCTTACAACAACTCCAAAGCGGATCGTTTGATGCAACAAAATTGACAATCCGTCAGTAAACCTGTATGGATTTAAATTCCAAGATGGCGGCCAGAAACGATGTCGGCAAAACGATATCTTGGAATTTACAGTCAGATAGTTGTTATTATTACGCCATTCGATGGCAACTGTCAATTTAAATTATTGGCCTCAACTTTAGACACCTTGCCGGTGGCATTTGACGTTGCAAAGATCAATTTCTTAAAATGTAAAATTTTGACAATTTTGACCCTGTTGACCTCGTTTGACCTTGAATATTGTGGCCTCAGGTCACTAAATTCGAAAAATTTAGATTATCACAGCTCCTGCCTACACTGTAAGTTTGGAGTGTGTAGCGTCAGTGCTTCCGGAGATCTCTGGGGGGGGGGGGGGCACATTTGACGGTGGCCTCGTGGCAGCTATAGACGGTGGCCTCGTGGCAGCTATAGACGGTGGCCTCGTGGCAGCTATAGACGGTGGCCTCGTGGCAGTTTTAGACGGTGGCCTCGTGGCAGCTAAAGACGGTGGCCTCGTGGCAGCTATAGACGGTGGCCACGTGGCAGCTATGAACGGTGGCCTCGTGGCAGCTATAGACGGTGGCCTCGTGGCAGCTATAGACGGTGGTCCCGGTGTCATCAGCCATCCATCACCATCCCGGCACCCCCGCCGCGCCAGGCTGGCGAACAGTGTGATTGGCAGCCTGATTAACATCGAACGATGGCCACCATCGATAACACTGACTCAGTCAAGCTGGTGACGTCTCAGCGTCACTGATGACGTCATACCGCTGAAATATATCTCCACAGTGACGTGGCAGGTGTATTACTCGGAAGGATACTAAAGTAGATTTCAAATGTAAGTAAAAGGATCTAAAACTTACAAATTGGTTAGTTATACGAATAATTAAGAACAACATAAATGTACGCACAGTTTTATGTAATATATACACACACATATATTTAATGGTGATGCTAGCCGTTTCACGATACATTTTCCTATGCTTAGGATAACATTACTGAGGCTTTTAAGGATAACCTCATGAATGTTTTTTTGTATATAAGCATCAGGATACATTTTAACATGTAATTTTGTGCAATAGATGTTTCCATTGGAAACATTTCTAGGAACAAATTGCATGTAAAATCATCCTGAAGCTTATATATCAAAAGCATTTCCGAGGTTATTCTCAAAAGTTTCAGTTATGCTATTATCAGCGGCGCAATAATCCATCGTAAAAACGGCTAGTACTTGCACAAATGCACATTTATGGCAACACTATTTTTGCTTAGTCTTGGCCCAGGAAGGAAATCGAAACCGTTTGTGATACAAACAAGAGAGCTGACTGACTGGCTTGTTCCCCTATCCTTCCGAGGCTCTGGTCTTTCTATACTTTGTGTTAAGTAAGCGCTCCATACGCCTCCATGTCCAGCCACTCGCTAAAGCAGGAGGTTAATTGATGCTTGTTTTGAGCCAGTGGACCCTTTCGTCTCATATTACTCATTATTTATTTCACCGTAACCGCGCAATAGTCTTACCTGTTTGCGTACATAGTGTATGCATTCTGGGCGTAATTGGTGCTTGCGGTGTGAGATAACACCTCGTAATACAGGCTAAGATCTAAATGTGTTTTCAGTGCGGTGGGCGGATGAATGACAGAGTATTCAGTTATGCAACACTCTGCAGCGTGTTGTTGGCTTCTCCAGGAAGTGTTCAGAAATAGTCCCGCTCCTCAGTGAATCAGCGACGGCCGTGTGTCGTAAAGGCAGACGCGACGTAGACAGATGCAGCGGACCGTGACCAAGTTTGTCTTCCCTGTTTTGACAAAGCTGCAGAACGCTCATCAGGTGCGGAGGCGATTTCCGTCAAAGGGAGATGAATGGCTTATTCTGAAAGTAACTGAGCTAGTGGGTCTCGTGACGCACGAGACCCATGCCTTTTAAAACGGTCTCGTTTCGCCACTGTGAACAACAGACTGATTGAGACTCCTGGTTTTCGGTGATAACTTTTGAACCTTTCATTATCAACTGGCATGAACGACTTTCTAGCAATTAACGTGTCCGTCTCTTTGTCAATTTGTACATATTTTAAACTTATTTAATGATAAAGACCGAAAGCAAAGAAACTCTTCCGTGACAGTCAGTGGCTTTAAAGCTGATCGTCAAAAATAAGAGTCCCAAGTGTCGTTTACTGTCCTTCGTTAACAGTTGTGGATTATGCGACTACAAATATTGCTATTCGTTGCTCATCCAAAAACGAAACTAGGGCTTTGATTCACTGCAACAGAAGATGAAACGCAGAATTACCAACACAATCCCTGATATACAAATTATGTAATAGCATTACTTCAAGCTGTCACATTGATTAACAGATGTTCGCTGTAGATAGGTAAATAGGTAGGTAAGTAGGTATTAAGCGTTTGACATTTTATTTCGCTAAGTTTAGTTTGCCACTGTTAATTCATTTGTATCTCTAGCCCTGAAATCCTTGTTTTAAAATTCAAATCTTCAAAGCATATCGTCTAGAGCCCTTCATGGAACATGTTTTCAGTTCCCATTCCATTCCATCCCATTCAGCCAGATCCAAATTCGTTCCGTTCCATTTCCATTTGTAATTGGACTCCCATTTCCATCCCATTTCCACAAAATTCAGCATATTTAACGGTT